>JARFJB010001344.1:1980000-2005000 GCA_036346205.1 Vesta saturnalis
ATGTTATGAACAAAGTGTAAGATAAAAATGATAAATTGCTCTCTTTTAGAAATATGCAATATCGTTGTGAACCTTTTTTTTTTATTATTTTTTAATTTACGTGTAATGACTCTCTTTAAGAATGTACGAATAAGTTAAATAAAGCATACTTTAAGGTAATTATAACACGGCTACTTCTTGTATAAGTGAAGTTATTGTACTTACCAAAATAATTAATATAAATACGAAATTTTCAAACAGCTAACAAAAGTGTTACATAAATATAAACAAATGTAAATTAAGCTCTATGTCTACATTCAGACTAATGTGTTCCATAATAAGCTTCTATTTACAACTAACTTCTGCACAATATCAATTTATCACTTGTTAGGCTAATAAGAAAATTGAGTCCATGGGTCTGTCTCGGTACTTTCCGTGCACTGTCTTAAGTGTCCGGTGTTACAATGTAAAATATTTAAACATTCCTTAGAAACTTTTAATTTTTTATGCAGGGTGTTTCATTAGGAAATGTGCGTATATTAGGAGTACAGAAGTAGTTCTAAGTAACCTGTATTTAATGGGTTTTAGATTCTTCATAACAAGGATTTAGGATGATCTATCAATTTTAAATTCTGCATATGCTGATAGGTTATGAACCACTTTATATCATTTTTACGTATTCTCTACATATCTTTTCGTCCTACATGACACCGAATATAGTATAAATAAAAAGTGGAATCCAGGCCCAGACAGGAAAAAAATAAGAGTATTGTAATTAGCTTAGAAATAACACTCGGTATATGAAAATTTTCAAATTTGTTAGTACGTTTGAAATGGGCAGAAAAAATTATGCTGCGTTAAACGCCTTTGGTACTCCCGCGAACGTTTTTGTTACTTATAAATTTAAGTAAAACATCAGATAATAGGGGGGGGGGGGGAGGGTAAAAATTTAAAGATAAATATTTTTTTCCTATTTAATAAATTTTCTAGTTGTAATAAAAAAAATATTTATCTTTTTATAATTGTCTGAATTTGTGGGTCATAATCTTAATGCAAAACGTATTTGGGAGAAAATGCTAACTTGAATGACTAAACTTAAAGCGCCCTGTACGCGTAATGAATTTATGATAACGTTTGTCAAATATATCAACGTACTATGAATTATGTGTTAAAAACGAGAAATAAAAAAGTTCAAAGTACAACTCTGAAAAAGTCGAAAACTGAATAAATATTTATAGCAATTGCTCAAAGTGTTTATAATCGTGTATTTTTATTTATTTATGAACAGGCAAATACCACCCTACTATAATAGTTATGGAACGTACATCCAAAAGTAAACCACGGATTCTAATTTTATATTAGGATACGGAGATACTTTTAATAAAACCAATGTTATTAAACCGCCTTGAAAGTGGTAAAACTCAACACTCTCCAACGGACGAAGGCTAACAATGAAGAATGTCATAATCAAAAAACAAAAATTGAATCAAATCATAATATAAGTGCAATATTGTGAAAAACCTTAATCTGCAAGTGGTAAAGTATTCACAGCTAAAAACGAGACATACCAATTCAATATCTAGTTAAATCGTGACAAATGTAACAAAGAAATAATTTTCCGGTACCATTTAAAGACTGTAATCGTTATTATAAATTGAAAATAGAATATGTATGTTTAATATATCTCAATTTTAACTATGTATGTTAAATGAATGCAATGCTGTGATACCATGCTTAACTGGTAAAGCATCTTTTGAGATCAAGTAAAAACACAGTAAAGGAGCTAGACTCGCTGTAAACGAATATAATAATGAGTTTGGCTTGATAAAAACTACGATTTAAATTCTTTAACGCACGGTATAGCAGAAATCGTATATGTCCTTTAAGTCTAGTATTAAACTTAAGTTTAGTTGATTTTAAATGTTTTTAATCTTTCTTATAGGTTTAAAAATAGTTACAATTCCATGGTTCATTAATATTTTGTTTGTTTCATTCATAACGTTAGTATATAATAAAAGGATGAAAATTTGTACCAGCGTTAAGTGGTAATTGAAGTTTGCCGGCAGGTTAAACAGATTAAACTGTGCTATTACTTCTTTAAGTGAATAACCATTAGCTTGTAGTGAAGTTTTTAAATGACTAAATTAATATTTCAAAAATTCTGGATCACAAATTCGTTTATCTCGAGCCATTAGAGCTTTGATTACACAAATTTTTTGACGTGTACGATGATTTAATAGGTCTAAGAAGATACATATACCTTTCGGTATATGTAGGTTCTCGCTATTCCTGTTACCTCCATCTCACCATAAATTTCGTTTAGCTAAAAAATCGTCTGAATTATTACAATAAAAATCCTTCTCGCGGTGTTATTAATGTTAATAACACTTTTTAATTATTTTTTCCTAAACGGTGTATTTTACGTGAAAATGAATGGAGACCTTTTTTGTTCGGAATTGATTTCTGATGAATATCGTGTAAACGCGTCATATAAAACAGTGGCGTAACACTTTTTTTTTGTGGAATTTATGTCACGACCTAGCTGTATATACACCACTGGTGAAATTAAAAATGAACTTTTCAGTTGAAATAAGGGCCTTCATGCCCTTATACAATATGTAAAATTTCAATGTAATATCTAGAAGGGTTTTCGAAAAATTTGGAAAAAACCGAAAAAACACAACAACTTTAACAGCCTGTAGATCGATAACGAAGCTTCTGAGGACATACATTCATATGAACTTTCCGGCTCGAAATCACCCTTATATATATATATATATATATATATATATATATATATATATATATTTATACATATACAGCGTGTCGCAAAATTAATTCGCCAGCTGCCGGGGTTAGACCCTATGACCCAAAAATCACTTATGTCCAAATTTGAAAATTTTCTCCTTCCGAAATTATGGCAGGTAAAGATAGTTTATTTATAAGGAAGCCACGCTTGACGAACACAGGATATGACATTTTGTGTGTCAGTGTTTGATTGTACAATATTTTAAACTGACGTACAAAGGTAAACAATTAAGTGTATAAGTTATATTGCCCAGGACGTACAACAATCAAGAATACTTAGAAATGATTAAACTACTTGGAGTTTGTAATAATAATGTTCGTGCCGCAGAGCGTCTGTACCGCCAACGTTTTCCTACTAGGTCCTAAGTTCATATGGCAACAGGAAGAGAAATTACTCCACCATCTGAAAGTACCAGGATCTCGGAAACCAATAGTCACCATCGTCGTAGTACTATTCACAGATTCATGCAAAAGAAAAATCTGTATCCTTGTCACTTACAGCCGGTTCAAAAATCGCATCCTTGGGATAGCGAGTTGCGCTAACTGCTCTGCAGATGGTTTTTAAATTGTTTAGATACAAATGAAGGCCTTTTTAAGCAATTATTGTGAAGTGATGAGACTCATTTCAACCAACAAGGCGTCTTTAACCAGCACAACTTGCATAGCTGGAATTACGAAAACCCACACCAAATTAGTCACATAAACAAGTGCGTAGTAGTGTAAATGTGTGGATTGATCTGTTGGACAATGACATAATAGGACCACATTTTCTGCTTAGAATAAACGCAGAGAATTTTTGCGAATTTTTCCGAAAACACATTACCTATCTTTTTGGAAGATATTCCTTTATTGCAACATCCAACAATTGTGTATCAATATGAGGGGGCGCCTGATCATTAGTTTAACACCCAGAGTACAAAAATGTATCACACCTGGGGTCCAAACACAACAGAAAGGACATGAGTGTGACACAAGTCGTCAACATAACAACTTTTTGTTGAGAATTGTGTATAATTATGTAAACTTAAACTATTTTATTGAAGCAATATAACAATTTAGTGTAAACCCTATGTTACCTTTAGATTTGTGTAATTTATAAACAAAATAAATTTATAATTAAAATAAACATAACATCTACCTAACGCAAAGTTATATTGCGGTCTCCTACGATTCCTATTAGAAAACGTTTATTATGTTCCTTCTGTTGTGTTTATACCGCATGTGTGATACATTTTTGTAATCAGGGTGTTAAATCCTTTCAAACGGTATATCACATGCCATATATATATATATATATATATATATATATATATATATATATATTAGTTAGTTTCTTGGTAGAAATGGCAGATTGTCATAACCGGCCTTCTTACGGAGAGAAAGGGGTATTTGTTTATGTGCATTAGATGCAGGGTGAGATGTGTAATGAACTGACGGGCCCCCAGTCACTTAATGTATACTTGTGCGTATTTTGTTTACCGGTAATTGGACTCTTGGATGTAAGAAAATAAAATACGAATCGGGACTTTGTACATTTAATGTGATGGGGCCGCTTTATATTTAAAATGTTTACCTGTGTCGGCGTTCGTGTTGAAATGGTTAGCAAGAAAGAGTTTATACGTTTTCTGTAAAAACGAAGAGTGAAAATTAAACATAATAATGTGTTCCAAACCACGTTATACTACAGATTTGCAAATGGGCAACAACGTAACGTTATCAAAATGATAAATCATAACGTATAAGTGTACGTAATACCAAGAAACCTTCAAATCTGAATTGCAATCTAAATAGTCACATTTACATTAGCAAAACTTTTTCACGGATGGTCGAGATTCAGATATAGTCAAAACGGTGTATGCCTAATGCCGGTACCCTCCAATACTATTCTTTATCATAAAAAATTACGTCCTAATTTTACCCTGTATGAAGGTTATCGGAAATCACGTATACATTTCGTAGGTGCGAGGCAGGTACCACCACCTGTGGCGGGCTCCTAAATATTAGTTGTCCGAGGTTGAGCTCGGTAAGGGCTGCCTGTCACCTAATCCTGTCACCGAGTCCAAGCGACCTCGGTCATCGAAAGTACTCATTTTCTGATCCGCGGTATCAGGTTTAATCCTAATCAACACCTTAAACAATTACAACCTCACATATTGTGTCTATCTGAAATACAAGCATGCTCTGGAAACAGGAATGCGTGCCTATCCTAAGAACAACGTCGATTACAACAGTTTGTTTGGTTTTCAAAATACGAAAAACGATGTGAATTGGTTCAGAAATTCTGGTCCCAAATTTCTGAATATCTACTGTTGCATGTTTTGCAGTAGATACTGCCATAATGTCATCTGATACTAATTCAAACCGGGCATCCGAGAAGCTTCAACTACACCTACTAAACTCCTACAAACTTGGCTAGGTCGCTGGAGAATCGGAGTAAATAGTGAAAAATCCACCCAAGTCATATACTAAACGCTCCACCTGCCCACAAGTTACTATTTATAATTACCCCATTCCCATAAAAACTTAGGTGAAATACCTAGGACTCCACCTTGACCAAAAGCTGACATGGAAACCCCATATAAAAGCCAAACGACAGCAATTAAATCTGTAAAGAAAAAATCTATAGTGGCTCATCGGGAGTAAATCGCAACTAAGCATAGAAAATAAAATCGTACTGTATAAAACCATCTTAATGCCTGTATGGACCTACGGGATCGAACTCTGGGGATGTAGCAAACCCTCCAATACCAAGATTTTACGGCCCTATCAATCGAAGACTATACGTACTCTGGCAAACGTTCAATGGTACATCAGTAACCAAACACTGCACCACGATCTTAGAATTCCCTTCATCAAAGATGTCATCAAAACTTCAGCTCGCAATAGCCGAGACTGCACAGTAAACCACACCAATCAACTCATCGCCAACCTCTATAACCATAAACCCGCAAATCGGAGACTCAAAAGGCAGTGGCCTGAAGATCTAGTCGAGTGAATCTTGGAGATCCATCAGTGGATAGAGACCAACTCATGACATTTAGCAACACCGTCACTTTATTTACTTATTACTCTGTAGACGGAGTAGATTGTAAATTTGCAATAAAAAAAAATGTATAGGTCTCCCAATGGCAGTTACTTTAAGACCTCTTTGATTACATTAGTTGGAACGTCGACTGCTCCAGCATTCATCTTGCGATATCTCAATTCTGGTAGCTGTGCATAACTCTAATCGGTTTCAACTTTCATCTACCACTAATCCTACTAGTCGTAGTGTAGAAAGATTTGCTCTTTTATATGATTTCACACAAACCACTCTAGAACCCACTGGAATCTGTGATAAGCATACTCCATATCTTCAGATTTTTTTCTACAAAAAATCCACTTGTTTATAAAACTTCAGTTCTTTTCTCAGTAGGTCTAAATAACCATTGTCTACTAGAAATAACTTCCACTGTCCAAAATTAAACTGTTGTTTACAACATTGACAAAGCGTTGTGGTGTTTTAAGTCAGCTAAAAGGAGTGAGTTGCGGGATTTCTGAGCAACCTTCCCATGGGTTGCATATTGTTTGAAGTTGTCCTGGAATTTGGACATTGTTCTTTCAATGTTTCACGTAAGTCATATAAATCATATAAGCGATTCTTCTACCAAACTTTGCTTCAATAGGGCTTGTGCTTTACAGAATAAATCTAACCCCAAATAGAAATCCAATAAAACGCTCGAGAGTCATGCAGACTATGTTCTTGCTAGAGATTCCTCCAAAAGTTCAGTTACTAAAGTTACAAAAGTTGTTAGAACCACAAACATGCAATGAGCTAGCTAAATGTCCTTTGAGTAGGTGTAAGTTTTGGTTTTAAATAAAGCCATTAGTAAAAACTTTGATACACTTTCATTTTACCCCAATACATCCTTTGAGGGATAAGTAGTAACTGTCTGTAAACAAAGGCAATCCTTTTGTGGAGTTAATTTTTTTTCATACGCTACGAAACCAATTCTTTTTTGATACAAGCTTCTAGAATTGGTCATCATTAGGTTTTATTCCAATAAGGCGATTCGCCCAGACGGCATGCCAGCTATTGTATTAAAGAAATGTTCCTCAGAATTAGTACCTGTTCTATCTAGGCTCTATTCGATCTCTATCTCTTCTGGAGAATTTTTGTCACGCAAGTTAGCCAAAAAGGCGACAAGACCGATTTGACGAACTACAGACCAATTGCTATTATTTCCATTCTATCTAAAGTAATGAAAAAACCCATAATTCTACATCTACTTTTTTCCTTGTATCTCATAAACTCTCTAGTTACCACCATTATGGTTTTATGCAGAGTGGTTGCACAGGTGATCTTTTATGTGTATCAAGTTTGAAACAATACACTAAAACGATACGAAGAAACAGGTGTAGTGGTTTTATATATTTCAAAAGCATTTACCAAGCTCATCTCGTTTGATTTAACTCGTATGTGCATCAACTGAACTTCGAGTGTTCGTGAAAAACATCAGTGATAGCTACTACACTTTTTATGTTATACATAAGTAATCTCATTCTTTCAATGACTAACCCGATCCATTGTTCTGCAGGCGACAGAACTCTTACAATAGGCTCTTCCTAGAGCCGTACTTTACCTCCCGGGAACTCTTTTTGCTATATAAGCCGCAAATTCGACCTCAACTAGAATATAATTCTTACCTCTGGGTTGGTACTTCCTAATACGCTTTCGATATCGTTGACTTCATTCAAAGAAGAACGATCACATGTTCTTAATTTCTAACATAAGAATCATTTCAATTCCCTCTCAGTACTATCGGTACTACAATGATTATTTTGCTGTTGAATAACATTATTTGATTCTATTTCGGGCTATCTTCGCTGGGACACTCGGATATGAAGAAATTTCGGGTATCCGTATATGCAAATCTTGACAGTTCAAAATCCCCCTACATAGTCTGATAAGTGTTTCTGAGTACTTTAGCACGTTATGCTAAACCTAGTCTGTTCAAGACCACAATTACTTGGAAAAAAACAAATTACTTACTCTAGACTACCAAATCTCCTATGCATCGTTTTGTTGGTGCCAAACCCGTTAAGTCCTTTGCTGTCTTTGTGCGGAACCACTATAATTACGCCCCCTATATTTCCAACATTGGCGTACTAGACTGCGAGTAGAACCTCTTAAACCACCGATAGAGATTAATCCTTTATGGAGTAATCCGTAGTAGAGTTCATCATATGCGACGTTTAAATATCATCTTAAGGTCGAATAAATTCTCATTCGTCAACAACTCGTAACTTAACAGCATACTTCATCAAGTACACATAAGTAAACTACTTTCAAATTTTTGCAAATTCCGAATATGTGTGACATTATGCTCACACGAAGTCCTATGTAAGAAACCCCAGCGTTACACTAGCCCACATCTAATTTCTTCTATAACCGCGTAGTATAGAACCTAACTGCGGACCTGAAACAAGTAGTCAAATATGACATTTTATTAAATATGATTGACTTGACGGACAGAAATAATACGAATAGAAATTTTATTAACTATACCGCTGTCTGTTCCACTGCTCAAACAAATTGTTAAAGATACCCGAGCCTAAAAGTGGCCATTCATAACTTTTGGCGTACAACAAAGTTTTCATAACATCCTTGATTTAAATAATAATTTAGATAATGCAATGATACAAATATATATATATATATATATATATATATATATATATATTATATGTATATTTCTTTAAAAAGAAAAACTTCGTTCAAACAATTTATCGAAGTAAGCCATACTTTTTATTCATTTGAATTAAATTAATTAAATTAAATTAAATTCATTACTACAAACACTATAACTTCATGCACATACTTATTATTCCACATAAAATACCAAATAATATTCAGCCATATATTCATGTTCAGTCTATACATACATAGTCAATTAATCGTCTAACTCCGTTCCTTCCGATCCTATCCTGACCCACACCCATCATTAACCCCACCATGCATATATACGTAATGTATGTATGTATGCTGGGAATCCATGATTGTGGCTGAAGGAGCTCGGAAAGCTTGAACAGCCCACCCTCCCCCTTGGGGGGGGGGGGGGGTGAAATACGTGACCATTTCCTTCCTTTTTGTTTATAGTTAAAATTTGTCACCAATCAGCGCTCTCATCTTATTTTAGTATTTATTCAAAATTACAACACATGTACCCCGTCTACGCTAGTGGCAGTCCACACTTTACGCTCGTTGCTTAGGTAAAGAGGCACAAACGCAAAAGATAACTTATTTCTTGAGATGTGAGAACATTTTAGTGCATTACGCATTTATCGTTAATATAAGATAAAGGAGGTAACCTGTAGGAATTTGAACGACATTAAGATTACGTAAATAAATGTTTAGAGTGAATAAAATTACTAATGTTTGGTTTACCAAATGTGAAAATAAGCGAAACCCCACTGGTAGATCGTGACTAATACTAATATTCGAATCTAAAGGCAGCACAAAACGTCAATTTGATATAGATATCAAGGACGGAGTTTAATCTTAATGTGTATAAAATCCTAATTTTCACTGAGTATAAATCTCGTATTAATTTTAATTTGCAATTGATAAAAGCATTCACAAATAGAAACTTGACATTAAGGATCTAGGCAAATCTAACGAAGAAATAGTTTTTGGTTAATAATTGTAACTTTAATATGATTTTTTTGATGTTCCAACATCTATACATCTGGTTCAGTTGGGCTACCGGCGTTTTTTTTTTTTTTTGTAGCAAACACCTACTTTTGGGACATCATGTCACAAAATGTACTTTGGTTAGATTTGAAAATTGCCACACGTAAAACAATATTGTTTCGTAAAGCAGTGATTTAAAAATTCCAGGTTTCTGTAATAATTGTACAATAAACTGTTGTAGTTAAACTGAATAAAGGGTACTGTGAATATTTCCATCTCAAAGTGTAGAAACAAAAATTACTAACAAAGTTCAATTAATTTTGACCCTTGCCTTCACGGATTAAATTAATGGTTAAATTAGTTTACCGATCTCCTACTAAAAAGTAATATGTCTTCCATCTAAAAGCTCAACACCGTCCGGTTTATAAATTTATATATAATTATACGAAATTATAATGAAAAAAAAATACATGTTATATTACTAAAGTTTTAAAAGCAAATGTTTTACAACTTTGCAGAGTTTAAGTTGTCCCTACACATACGTATTATCACTATAGGTCGTCGTCGAAATAGGGATGGATTCAGAGATAAATTACCATTCATTACTAGAGGAGAGTCTGTATTTAGGTTACATCAACATGTAGACTGTTAACTGCCCACACGAACTTCTTCAAGTTTCCCTTGGGAATACGAAATTTGTTGAAATTTTAATTAAAACTGCAATAGCTAAATCCACTTCAAATAAATATATGTTAATCACAAACTGAAATTTGAAAATAGTCATGAAAATGGCGTTAGATCTGTTTACTACTTTGAAATTTTTTTTTAGTTTAACTTTACGATACGAATCTGTTATTTTGTAATCAACACCACAAACAATAAATATACTTCTAATAATATAGCGTTAAAAACAAATCAACTAATTAGATTGTCAAAACTATGCTTTCTGATTCTATATATCATCTTTGACTAGTTTTATCCAGTGCCATTTTGTAAATGTATAAATTGTGTAATTACTTAAAATTTTTGTATATCACTGACCTTCATGATTATTATACATGAATAAAATATTTATCCTTTGGATGTTAAATCCTGTATTTTTTATTTGTCTTTCATACATATTTAAACGTTTCGATAACAATTGCAGTTATCGTCCGCAATAAATGATAATAGCTTTAAAAATCAATTAAATCTATTTTGGCATCAGAATTAATTTTATCATTTGCTGAAGACAATAGCTGTAATTATTATCAAAACGGTTAAACGCATGTAAATATAAATAAAAAATACACTATTTTAATTTCGTGTGTCAGTATTTGCAAATAATAGATGGTATTCATTAATCAAACAATTTTTATATTTTTGAAACTATACTGTCAACAATCATTGACAGATGGAGGACTAGTCAGCCCTTCCATAATGAGGGATGGGATTTCTTGAGCTTTCAAAGCTCCTTCAGTTACAATGATGGATTGTATACATACCTAAATTGCAGTATATGGTGTGCGTATACACAGAACAATAGATGTGTTTAAGGAAAACCCCATGAAAAAGCTTCATACAGATCAGACGGTAGCCGAAATTGAAACCATTATATACCATGTGCTAAGTACGTCACGTGTATTTGACAGGTATTGACAGGAGTATTCACAATATTACAGATGCAACAAAAATTGAAGTTCAAATTTACGAAAGAGCCTTTACGCACTTTACCAATACAAGAGCAGTATTAAGATTTCGCAGTTAAACTAAAAAACAAACATTCAAAACTCTCCATAGTTTTCAATTGCGAAACTGTTACACGCTCAAACCGCACTAGGCGTTGTAAGGTCTACCGAGGTAAGCGGGTTGCCAAGCGAACTGCAGTGGAAATGGGCGGGTTCGATTACAATTACAACAAACTTCCACGTTTGAGGTATTATCATTTAACGTTTAAGAGTAAAATTGTTATTTAATAGTTTCAAAGAACACGCGACTTTTCACCATCATCATAATTGCTTTGATTTCATAAGACATGTTGAAGCTAGATTGAAATAGACTTAAGTAGTTCATATTTTGTGCTTACGTGCAAATATGTACAAGTGGCAACATCGGTAAAGTTATGTCTCTCTAGCACTCATAATACTTATCGAGTTTCTTTCTAGCTTATTATAAGCCAGACCCGCAATAATGTTTTTCCATACGTGCATATATTTTTTCATTCTGTTTTTTAATCATAATAGAGCTGTTTGTAATTTAAATGTGGGCATTTATTTACCTGTACCAAATTAAAGGCACGCTGAAATTATTTCAACAAGCTTTAAAGTTATCGTAATTAAAACCATTACCGTTCAGGAATGCAAAATAAACTTTGTTGATTTGTT
Organism: Vesta saturnalis; assembly: GCA_036346205.1. Lineage (NCBI taxonomy): Eukaryota > Metazoa > Arthropoda > Insecta > Coleoptera > Lampyridae > Vesta > Vesta saturnalis. The sequence continues at coordinate 1,991,824 of JARFJB010001344.1, forward strand.
TTGATGACATTAAGTGGCAATTAATTAGGTTATAGGAATTTTTAAATATTTGAGGGAGTAACTGTAAGTGGGCTTTGCGTGGATATTTTTGATGTAGAATTTACGGTAGACGTGAGTGTTCTTTTCAAGTGAACATTATGGTTTCCTATTATGTTATTATCTTAAGATCTAGTTTATGACGTTTTTCCCGTTTTAAAATTACCTAACAGTTGGCGCCTTAGTGACATTTTATTACTGATTTTAGCTTTGTTGAGTTGTATCGAGTGCCCTTTTCGATTGAGGACTAACAATCGTGATCTCCCCACTGAGCTATGTCGGTACCATGTACTTTGACTTTACGGGCTGATGTTCTGTGAGCGTCATGCCTCTAACAATACAGGTGTATGCGGTAAACCGTATTGTTTGAACAGTTTTTTCGTAGCTCATAAATGTACAAAGTAGGTACATGTGTTGTTATTTTCATTCTATAGAATTTATCTTGTTTTAAGTGAAAATTAAATAATTTTATTTCTCTAATAGCCTTATTTTTTAAACCATTTGTCAACAGTGCGAATTATTTTCTGCTTCAAGTTTACCATCAACCAAAAGCAGTTTCTGGTAAATACAGCTATGATTTTCATATTGCACAAGCTTTATCTTGATTTGCACGACAAACACCAGTTCTCATGGCTAAAAAGAAACCACGTTCGTGAAGCAGGATTTGTTGCTTATGGCTGTAAGGTACATTGATGCTTCACGTGACAGTGAACGTGTTAAGTTGCTGTTTAAACGTGCTACCGTAGAAGTTGGGCGATTTGCCCAAAATTTTTGCTATTTAACAAGTGATATATTGTTGTTAATATGTGTAAATTCTAAGTGTTTAATTACCGTAGTTCTAAAACTGTTGAATTTTATTTACAAAAAGGTCCTATAAATCGTGTCATTTTTCAACACGACTTTAAACCTGCATAAATTCCTTATTTTGCAATGCGAATGCACGAGATACGTAGGTAGTTCAATTATTTGTGAACCTATTACCAAAATGAAATTGTAACACATGGTTTCATTTGTTTGTAAATAGCCGAAATAGGTAAACATGACCAATTCTCACTACGGGAAGAAGGTAAACTTTTTTTTGTCATAACATTAAGGAATTGCCTAAATAACATAAATGTAAAAATATTTTCTTAAAATATACTGGTCAGTATATGATTAAGCGGTTATGAAAAATTTGCTGTTATTGAATAAGGGGATGGCAGACCGCAACCGTTTTTAATCTAGGAGCGCTGGCACACATGTACTATAGCGCGTGCATGAAAAATTTGTATACATGTTTGTACCTTCAACTTAAGTCAATATATTAATTGATAGTGTGCAAGATATGATGTTAAGTGAGGACACATACAGGTTCGACTCCACAGCGGTATTACTGTAATATATATATATATATATATATATATATATATATATATATATATATATATATATATATATATATATATATATATGTTGCAAAAAAGTCTCGCACCAAGGTGTAATCTTTGAAACGGATAAAGGAGATAGTTATGAAATTCTAGGACGATGAGTGGTATTATATTTTGCATTTCTTTGAGTAAATATCAAATTTTTTTCGACGTCAGCGTTTAGCGTATCAACGTCATCTTGATTTTTTTTAAATGACAACATAAGTCGAGTGATATTTCACAGAAAAGCTAATTTTTACTATTTCCAAAAATATTGGCAATGTACCACTTTACTATGAAGTTATGGGAGAAATTTAACAAAAATTCAAAAATGTAATTTTAAACAAAAGTTTATTTTACAAAAATTATAACTAAGCATTTTACTAAGTTGCAGTTACTTCATTACAATAAGTGCTCAAAATGGTGGCCATTTGTTTGTTGACCATGACAAAATTGGTACATTACCAATCTTTTTGGAAAGAGGAAAAAATAAGCTTTTCTGTGATATATCACTTTATCTAGGTTGCCATTGAAAAATATGCAAGGTGGCGGTGGTATGCTAAACGCTGACCTCACAAAAATTTGACAGTTACTCTAAAAATGCAGAATACAATCCCATTCATCATCCTAGAATTTCATAACTATCCTTTTATACGTTTCCCAGATAACACCTTGGTGCGAGACTTTTTCGCAACCCGGTGTATATATATATATATATATATATATATATATATATATATATATATATATATATATATATATATATATATATGTATATATCTATACACGTATATCGTAGCTTTCTTCGAAGCGGAAAAAATGACATAAACGCATTATTCATTATCAAGTTACAAAGCATGCTACGAAATGCTTGGAGATTAGTGAAAGAAGTGTGGGAAGGGTATCAATTGAAGAAAGGGCAAGAAGTACTGGTACGGTGTCCGGTGTGAGGACATGAAGTGATACCCCGAAAGTAGATATCGATGATTTTCTAAAGGGCGTTATACGAAAACAAATATTAAATTTTTATATGAAGGTGCATCAAAGATTGACAGTGTCCGGATTTTCCACAAGTACGTACCACCACATTAAAAAGATGGATAAAAAAATTAATTTTACTTACAAAAAATTAGAGAACTGGCCAATATTGATGGAAGCTACTACAATAGGTGCTAAAAGAGCGGAATATTCATTTTCGATTAGAAGGTACAGAGAAACGGAATGGAATATTTTTTTACTAACGAAACACGGTGCGGCGAAAACCATTTAAAAAAATTTGCTAGAGGGGAATTTGTATTTGTTACCCGACAAAACTGTGCGAGTTTTGATCAATACCGAGGTACAGTTCAAGAAACAAACGGATTCAGAGGGGGAATCAAACGACCTTCTGGATCTGGACTAAGAGTGATTATATTGGATATTGGGTTCACTTGGCATTATATCGTATGTACAGTTATAAAAAACAATATTTCATTGAAAAAGTGGTCAAAGAATTATTAGGAGACAGAGTTAAAGTGTGTGGCTTCATAGCCCACTATGAATTGGAACCAATTGAATTGATATGGGCTTATGTCAATAATAGTGTCCCAAAGAAAAACATAACGATTAAAAAAAAGGACGTTTTGGAAGTTTGCACGTTAAACTGCGCCAAAGTTGAGGATATGTATCGAGAAAAGGAAAATTTAGTAGACGTCGGCATATAACCGTTAGTAATAAATGTAACCGACCACAATGATGATGATAACGATTTTCAGGACATTGAGAAGGTTGACAAAGTAGATAGAGATGATTGTATCGGCCTAATGGTCAGGTGACTAACCTTTTTTCTTTGATAGTAGAAACTAATTAATACATTAGGATAAGTAGGAAATAGATTGTAAAAAAGTTTGTTTCAATTTTAAACTTAAGTGCATGAACGTGGAACGTGATGATAGGTTTATCGGTATTATGCCGAAATAGTTAAACATGACCAATTCTCACTACGTGAAGAAGGTAAACTTTTTTTTGTCATAACATTAAGGAATTGCCTAAATAACATAAATGTAAAAATATTTTCTTAAAATATACTGGTCAGTATATGATTAAGCGGTTATGAAAAATTTGCTGTTATTGAATAAGGGGATGGCAGACCGCAACCGTTTTTAATCTAGGAGCGCTGGCACACATGTACTATAGCGCGTGCATGAAAAATTTGTATACATGTTTGTACCTTCAACTTAAGTCAATATATTAATTGATAGTGTGCAAGATATGATGTTAAGTGAGGACACATACAGGTTCGACTCCACAGCGGTATTACTGTATATATATATATATATATATATATATATATATATATATATATATATATATATATATATATATATATATATATACCGAGTTGCGAAAAAGTCCCGCACCAAGATGTTATCTTTGAAACGGATAAAGGGGATAGTTATGAAATTCTAGGACGATGAATGGTATTATATTTTGCATTTCTTAGAGTAAATGTCAAATTTTTTTGACGTGAGCGTTTGCACGTTAAACTGCGCCAAAGTTGAAGATATGTATCGAGAAAAGGAAAATTTAGTAGACGTCGGCATATAACCGTTAGTTATAAATGTAACCGACCACAATGATGATGATAACGATTTTCAGGATATTGAGAAGGATGACAAAGTAGTTAGAGATGATTGTATCGGCCTAATGGTCAGGTGACTAACCTTTTTTCTTTGATAGTAGAAACTAATTAATACATTAGGATAAGTAGGAAATAGATTGTAAAAAAGTTTGTTTCAATTTTAAACTTAAGTGCATGAACGTGGAACGTGATGATAGGTTTATTGGTATTAGCATGCAATGTTCCGAAGAACTGATCGATGTTGAAGTAGAAATTGAAAATAATGCTGTTGAAAAACCTCAAATTATTAGTGGTCGTTGCATGTTTGAATTGATTCCGTTTTTACAAGCACAAAGGATTCGGTTGTAGCTTCTTTAATGTGAACTTGACTTCTGAAAAAATAATAGGCCTGAAGAGTACATTAACTTTTGTGTGTGATATGTGCAACAAAAAGCACACTATTTATAAAGAAGGTGAAGCTGCCAAGTACATAAATAAGGTGTTGGCCGTAGTCCACTGAGTGATCTTTTTCCATCGCGCAGTATACCTGCAATGACATCTAATAAATATCTCAAGTGTCAAAGTGAAGTAGAAGAAACAATACACGAAGTCATCTGGAATGAAATATTACTTCCTATTAATACTGTTATCGTCGACGGAGTCTGGGCAAAGAGGTCGTACAAAATTAATTATAACGTATTATCTGGTGTAGCAGTTATAGTCGGTCTTAGGACTAAAGGTTCTGTATATCAGTGTAAAAAACAAATATTGCAGTTGTGTGGAAAATATAAACGTAGTGGCAAGGAAACCCCTGTGAACAAGTGTCGTAGAAATTGGATAGGCACATCTACATCCATGCAACCAGCTATTATTTTAGATGGTTTTAAACTTTATATGAGATGCACAATTTACGATACAAATATTTGATAGGAGACGGTGACAGCAGCGTACACAAAAAGATACAAAAAAACAATCTTAAAAAATCTGGAACATTGGTACTGTGGTAGGATCTGACAAGAAATGGTAGTAAACTAGATATAGGTATTTATCGTAAGGAAACTAGCACTAAAAGATTGATAACCAATAACTCAAGTCGCTGTAGACAGCATACACTCGCGGCTTTTAACTTTTAGGTTCATATATTGCTTAATTTTCCTCTTTCAGTTCAAAATTATAATAAAGCATTATTAAAGAAATTGCTATATACAATGGGTTTTCAGTATGAAGGGGTTATGAATATAGTTAGAAAACAAACACATAGGATGAGGGTGAAGAACCCAACTACATTAGGTAACGCTAGAGGACAAATAGAAACAAAGTATGTAAAGTTACCAAACTACCCTGCTTATCTAAAATCCTTTCCAAAATTAATTTGAAAACAAACAAACAAAACAAACGAAGCACCGTTGCATTATTTTCAAATTTGCTAATAATTCTTCCAATTGTATTATGGCTACTTCAGATAATACTTTATAAACTATTTTAGGAAATCTAAAAGATAAAGTGGATAAGCAGGATAGGTCGGGAATTTATAAAATTAATTGCAAAAATTGTGAACAAATACATGTGGCGCAAACTAAACGACCTATTAAAATTCACTTTAAAGAACATTTATCTCATATAACATACAAACGTTGGGACAAGTCTGCCGTAGCCCTACATATGTTTGATAAAAGTCATGTAATAGATAAGGTATCATTAATCAAACATGTTAGTAATAAGCACGAACTTGATTGTTATGAAAGTTTAGAGATCTTCAAAAACAAACAAATTCTAATGAATAATGAATAGGTTACAGGGAACTCATTAAACTTTCATAACTTTCGCTTTCGCCAAATAAGCAACGAAGTACTCGCTGATAGTGTATATATTAGAAATTTTCTTTAGTTCGATCTAGTCAACCGCTGATGATTACGTAACTATTGAAACGCGTCCCGGTGTTTTAATTTTTCGTGGTACGTGGGCGTATTTTGTGTGTTAAGAAAACAGACCATATTCGCCAAATACCACATTCAAAAGATCGAATGTGGAAACCACATTCTGGGAAATCTTTGTCAAAAATTAAAGGAACTTACTAGGCGACGTAAAGTAGACTCAAATATTAAATCGTTTACTAGAAGCAACATACTAAGATTTAGAACTGCTATTTACAACGGGCGTAAACATGGACCAATTCCGTTTGCTTGTTTACACTCGCCATAAAAGAGAAATACTAGGGTTCTTTTACAATTTTAATAATTTCAAAATCCTTTAATAAAAATTCGTATTGTGCTCATGTGAATTTAAAATGTTTACCTTTTAATTTAATTTGGGTCGTTTCAACTCACAAAGATATTATTCATTAGTTTAAATTTAACTTACTTGCTATCAGGTTTCCGTCTACGTAAATGAACTCTAATGTTTGCTTCAACAGATTTCTTTCTTATCTGGTTGCGCCAGCTATCTCGATTATTAGAAGAAATGATTATTGTTATCCATTACCAAAGGTACCTACAAATTGGTTCTTATAAATGTATGTGAAGTTGTTAATTTTGCTTGAATTTACTTTCATTCAGTATTAAAGCTTTTAATATGCGTAACGGTTAATAATAAAAATAAATCGAACGTTACGCTCAGTTAGTTTAACTATACTCAAAAATGCACAAATGATTTGTTCATAATAACATATAAAAAAACAATCCTATAACCCCTGGGTATTATTGTATTTCGTATCTCTTATGATCTAACATGCACATATAATTTCTTTATCAGCAATGAATGAAAATGATCATTTAAACCACAATTTAAGGAAAAATAAAATACATAAACGTTTTATTGTCTTACGTAAATCAATCAGTCTTGCTTGTTGTGTATGGTCGTCGAAGATTGGACGACCTCGTTGCTATGCTGTTGACCCGGGCGCCGTATTTCTTTGTTCTCCAGATATCTTCCTTTGTTAGTTCATCGCTGACCAATTACAATTTCAATTCCAACAACCTGTCGATTCGATTAATATTTCTTTGATATTTTTATCGGTTTTAATTGTTACTTTAATTAGTCGGGTTTCACTACAAAACCGCCTGCAAATACAAACGGCAGTGCTGAGTCACAATTAATCTTTTCTGGTGATTGTTCTCTATCTACTGATTTATTACTCTGGGTCAATTATTGTATTTTATATTTTTCGTTCAATATTTAAACACAATCTTGGATGACCTCCAATATGCACAAAACACTTTATATCAAATAATTGCCAATCACCAATTTTACAATACTTGCACTCTTATTCAATTTTAACTTTTAATAAGAACAGTATTATTTTTACTTCCTTGTTACAATATTAACTAATTTTTATTGTATTTTCTGTTTTTATAGGGCAACGAGGCTATATACTACCGTCCCCTGTGCCTTGGCAACAACAACTAATCGTTTACTAAAACTGCAAATCATTTCAAGAACTCATTTCCCCTCCTTCTACAATTCATCTATGCATTTGTGAATTGCCGCGAGATTTTAATTAAAATGTTTTCTAATATACATAACTTATCGCAGTAAACTCAAGCTTCGAATATCAACATGAAATCAACTTATATACAAACAACAATCATTTCTCATTCTGAAAACTACCATATAACTATAAAATATCATACACTTTAGCGCGAAATTTGAAATTTCTCAGGGACCCGTTACATATTGTAGGTGCTGTCAAACAGAGAAAGAAAGAAAATGCTTCCCTACCAAAAAAATTGAAAATGTAAACCGAGATCTAATCAATGGACCTCGACATATTTCCGGAGATTACGCAAACTGTAAAGAAAACGATCAGAACAAATATTTTTGCAAAGGACCAAGACTCGGTGAATGTAATATTTATACACAATTCCAAGACTGTCTAATGTTCGTCGAATTTCAAAGTGCGTTGATGCGCGTTGGCGTCAGGGGCTAGCCTGCTCTTTGACGTCGATAACTACAGTGTAGAAAATTATAATTCCGTTGCTAATAAATTAGTGAGAGTGAAAAGAATAAATTTTTGCAAACGTGGCTCTTGTTAGAATAGATGCAAGGCGGCTGCTATTAGTTTTGATAATCACGGCTGTTTTGTAGACATTGTATAGAAGCACATTAGTGGAGGAAAATTTACAAAGGAGTTTTCAGAAAATGTAAGCAAATGTATTAATAATATTTCAAAAAGAAAAAGAGCTGTTTTTAATGAAGATGCTGATTACGGTGCTGAGTTGGACTGTGTGCCCGTTAAAAATGAATACGAATTAAAAATAAATTTTTAATTGAATTAGCTAATATTACTCGCGAGAAATTATTGAAAAATACTGGAGGATAAAATTTAAATCAGACTTGGCAAAAAGAAAGATGTAACAGATTAACAACTAGTAATTTTGGATTTGTTTGCGAAATGCGTCAAAATATTAACACTAAAAGTTTGGTGAAAAAGATGTTAAACAAACTACATGTAAAATGAAAATCCCTAGAGCACGGAATCATAAACGAAGTTCAAGCACGGTAAGCATTTATCAGAGCAACAGGTTATAGATTCTGGACTTTTTATAGATCCAGAATATCCCATTATCGGTACGTCACCTCACGGACTTGTAGGTGTTGATTCGATTCTTGAAATTAAGTGTCCATTTTCTGCAAGGCAACATGGAATAGTAGAATCCGTGGAACAAAAACTTATCAATTATTGCGAAAAAGTGAATACAGACAATGGCGTTGTAATTAAATTAAAAAGAAATCACAATTATATGTACCAGGTTCAGGACCTGCATGTGGCACGAAAAATGTATTGTTATTTTGTAGTACATGCAAATAAAGACATGCAGGAAAGATTATCTGACCGTATAACTCCGTATAACTTGCAATATAATAAGATATACTTAACTACAAAATTATTTTTTTCTTATTTACCCTGTATTTAGCAAATCGCTGTATATTTGTACATATTTGGATAGCATGACAAATTAACTTAAAAATACTTTAGAATTGTTTTTGAAAGTTTGATAAAAAATATAAAAAAAAATAAAAATAACTTTTTTTTGTTATTTTCGGCAAAACCGGAAGCGCTAAAAATACTTTAATATATCAGTTTAGCAGCTATATGTGTCTACTATATAATCCCTTAATTCCAAGATTTCATTTTTGTCAGAAGCATAGTTATGAGGGATTTAAATTTTCAAATTTGAAAATTTCTAACTCCGGTCCTGGACAAGTTAGAGAAATCTCATAAAGCTCATTATATTTTCGTTATATGTGACTATAAAATACCTAAATTAAAAAAAAATACCAGAGCTGTTTTTGAGAAAATCAATTTTGAAGTAGCAACTTTAACCCGTTAAGGGCAAAATTTTACCTTTTTTCAAAAATATTTACAAACCGTTAGCAAGCATGTACTTATATTTAGAAGTTGCGATTTTCAAATTGCAAGTAGCTTTTATGGTTTCTTAGTGACAGCGCAAGCGCCGAAATGTACTAAAATTGCGATATTGGCCGCGATTTTGAATTTAAAATTAAAAAAAAAACTTTGTTCGACCGAAGTTTAGGGTTAATAACTTTTCACCGAAGATAGACTTTCTGGCTCTGGTTTTGGACATGCACCCCCAAGTAAACCACCCTCATTTCGCCCCCCATTAATTGATTTTTACGAAAAGCCAGTTTTATAGATATCTTTCAGATGTCAAATCTCATTAAAATTGATCAAATAGTCTCGGAGCCACACACAAACACAGACAGATATACACGAAAATTTTTTTTCGAAATCGATGTTTTTCGACTCGGGGAACACGAAAACGGTGAAATCCGCGAATAAAAAATTTCAAAATCTTTTTTCAATTGCAATACATCCTCTTAGTATATGAGTATATAGTATACGAGAAAGTAAAAATGTGTCATTACTTAGTATTGAACATTAGTTTTTCTTAGATTCATTAATTATAGTAACTGGTTTATTTGTTTTCAGTGTTCAGTGTATGAAATTTCATAGTAACAAACAATTCACAGAACACTCATTAGTTATGCTGTTGGGACAGGTATTTAAAAATAATCTCTTGTAATTGCTGCCACAGGCAGATATTTTATTTATTTTGAAAGTGATGTTGTGCTGAAACAAACGTAAGATGGGTTGCCTATTTTCAGTTTAATTGTTATCATACATCCTGTTAATTAGAACTAATAAAAAAAATATTCCAACATGGATATAAAAAATCAGCGTGGAGGGCTTCTATAGTAACTATAAATGCATTTCAGATATTGACCACTTTTCTAACTTAACTAATAACTATTTAAAACTGTTTTAAAGTATTGCAATTTTTATATAGATTTCCACAGCAGGAGCGTAAAGCCTTAAGCAACTTCCAAAATTTAGTTGTTCTGCCCTTTGAGGAAATAACATCAAACAGTCTGTATAATTAATCGAGTTTATGGTATGGAGAATATCTTAAACTAGCCAGACAATATCAGGTGCAACTAGTAAAGTCCTATTAAGCTGCCTTCCACATCTGGCAGCTTGTGCCTCATATGATATTAGTGTTGCAATCAAACTTATAAATTTAAATTATTCAGGTTAGTAATCCTTCACTTGAAAAAGAAAAGAAAATAAGAATATTGACCAATATTCGGACTTTAAAATTTTTACTTCGGTATCATCAACACAACAAAGGGTTGTAATCTAGAAATACTACGAACGTTAGAAAATCTTATTTCTTAAATGATTACTAACACAAGTAATGACATTTTATAGAGGGATTAAGTAAATTAAATGAAATGAAGATAAGACATAATGAAAGTAATTTGATATAACTCAGAAAAATTGCTCACGAACAACCGTCTCCCTGAAAAGCCCTTAATGATTGAAAAGTGACGTAGTACATTCACGAAGTTATTTTACACTTTTATTATTTTTGTTCCCTAATAATAAAACTTGTTAAAATCTTCTCACACCAATCGTTTTCAAGCTTATAAACAATTAACACTTTCTACAATTGTTTGATAAATATAAATCGTTAATTCAAGAATAATGATAATGTATCTCACTACGCTAATAAACTCAAAGTGGAAACCCCAAAAGTAATTAAACGTACATATTTCAGTAAATTACATTCCAAGCTTAAGTACATCATGAAGTTAGTTTTGCAATTATTCTCAATAACTTAGTGTATTGGTTAATTTTTTGCAACTTGTTCAGTACTCTATAAGCCTTGCACTCAGACACGCCTTTATATTCCCAAGTGCAAAGAAATATAAAAGAATATAAGCGATTTTCACGTTTCATTTGAATTTCTTGATACTAAATTGGTTACACACCTCAATGAAGATATCCGGAAGTACGTGAATGGCTCATACCGCAGTTACGTCATAGTTTTACTTCCTCATGACTGCAGTAACAAGCTTTGGATTGTGTCATCTCCCTCAATATCTATAACACAGTATTTGTATGCAGAACATCTTGCTAAACCGCATCATAACCGCACAATAGTGAAAATTTCACATAAGTTCTCATTATTTTTTTAAATAACAGATGATAAAAAGGCACTTAGTGGTGTTAATAGTGATGGATGTTAATTCGCAAGAGGCTCAGCAACGAGATGTTAATTTCCCTCTATAGTCGTATACACAATTCTATTTTATATTTTGTTAGTGAGTAAGTAATTAAGGATTTAGAATTGTCAAATTTTTCGTAAACAACAAAAGCAAACGTTAGTGTCCATGGCAAATTGGATTACATTAACAGAATAGGTAAAATTCACTTCATCCACACCTTGGTACGGCATTAGTAACATTTTCTAGTGTATAATAAAGTATTTTACCTGCAAGCACAAAATAAAAGCATACATTTTCAATGCCACATATTTTACAGAAGTCGTTAGACTATCAAGAAATTTGATAAAGAATTTAAATCGCAAATCTGTCAAGGAGATTCTTAATTGCACCCTTTATATTTTAAATCGACTTTAATGTAAAATTTTATTCTGATAAATGAACACACAGTAAACGATGATGTATTTCAATAAAATTTTCAGAAAATGTGTATTTTATTCCTGGAAACGATGAAAATTTTAGCATTTACAAATATTGTTAACACTATTGCGTCGAACCTCCTCTGTTTCTCACACATTCAGCTAGAAGATTAGGCATAGTTGGAATCAGTAAATCTATGCTAACATGAGGTGTACCATCCGTTGTTGAAGGGCATCTCCATTGTTTGAGGATGGCTGTAGATCATTTAATCTCCGTCCTACCATATCCCACAAATGTTTGATAGGTGATAAGCCTGGCGAACGAGAAGGCCATGGAAGCAGATCAACATTAACAGTATTTAGAAGCTCCATAGCAACCATTGCGGTATGCGGCCGCGCATTACGTTGTTAATGTACCGATTTGCATTTAATTTTCCTTCAATAACCACTAGAGGAGATCTGCTTCCATCCCCACACCATCACACCTTTAGTGAGAGCAGTATATCGCGGTACAGAAAACTGCAAATTGCGTATTTCTCCAGGACGTATTCTAACCAATCTGCGATCATCATGAGCCTATAAACAAAATCGAGATTCGTCAGTAAAGATGACTTGATTCCATTGCACATTCTAATGCAACCTCTGGTTACACCATTGCCGCCGCGCAGTACACTGGCGTGGAGTTATAGGTAAACAAAGCAATGGTCGGTATGATCTGAGTCCAAAAGGTCGAATTCTGCAATACGTCGACCGTAAGGAGATTTGATGATCAGTTAATCTATCACCAATTTCCCTCCGACCGGGACGCAAACGTTGACGTTCGTCATTATTTTCTGACCATCTTCGTCAACATAGGGAAATTTTGGTGACACTGCGGCCCACGCGAGCGGTAATATCACGAATTGATAATCCGGCTTCTCGTAGACCGATTATTCTGCCACGTTCAAACTCGGTTAACTGATGGAAACTTGCACGATGCCGTACAGGAGGCATTATTTCAACTTTAATGGTCTTACTTATTAAACTTACAAATATGCTTAACATTGACACTTAAGTAACTAATGTCAAATGAAAAGAAATTTTCATCGTTTCTTAATAGGAATAAATCATTAAAATACATCTGCGTTAACTGCGTGTTCAATTATTTATGGCGGCCAGTGTATTATATATCGGATCGTATGTAAATGAAC
>JARFJB010001344.1:2007500-2060000 GCA_036346205.1 Vesta saturnalis
TTAAGTGGTGAGGAACTTCTCTACAGCGTACACAAAGTAAACCTTCCTTTGGAACCTTTCTCGTTTGGGAATCGATAATGCAGGTTTGCCCAACAGTAATCCACTGATTTTCTGTACTAGTATTATTGAAGTACATCCACTTTTCATCGCAAGTAACGATCCGTTTAAAGAAACGTTCATCCCAAGGATTGGAAATCAGTTTATCACAAACCTGAACTCGACTTTCTGCCATTGCTGGCGTTAAGTCGTGAGGAACTTCTCTACAGCGTCTACTGGCTTTTCCAAGTTGATAAAAATGGCGTCTTACGGTTTCTTTGGAATACCCAAGTTCTGCTGACAACTTACGACTACTTTTCGATGGATTTGCTTCAACATCTCGAAGTTCAGGGATACTTAATGAGTTGGGCCGACCAGAACCTTGTTTCCTCTTGAGACTTGTATCTACGCCAGTAAATTTTCGAAACCAGCGCTGCGCCATACGAATGTTCACTATTCCTTCTCCTTCCACTTCGCATATTTTTTTAACAGACGTGGTTGCAGAAACGTTTTGTTTCCAGTAATTACGCAACAGTATCAAAATTTCGCATTTTTCGTCAGCCATTTTAACGTTTATTACTAGTTAGAAACAAAAGAATATGAGGAGAAATTAGACGGGGACATTCGCCCTCTTGATTAGCTTTTAATACTGCATAGCATTAACATATAAAATGTGTTGTAGATAGGAGTAGAAGGGCTCAATAAGAAACCTTAAAAAAACGACATTTTTTATGAGCCACCCTAATAGTACGTGACTGATTTTAAATTTATTTTCTCTAGCAAAGAACAGACCGTGGGTTCAAATTGCACTCGAGGAATCCTTTTGTGTATGTGTTTAAAAATTAAATTTATATAAAATTTACATTATCATTAATGAACTTCGTTCAAATAAAATATTTCATTCTATAGCTTTCTTTCGCAAATAAATTTAAAATCAGTCACATACTATGTCACGTGCGAAACATAGCAAATTGCGAATGTGTTCTAAATAGGAGTAGAAGGGCTCAATAAGAAACCTTAAAAAAACGACATTTTTTATGGGCCACCCTAATAGTACGTGACTGATTTTAAATTTATTTTCTGTAGCAAAGAACAGACCGTGGGTTCAAATCTCACTCGAGGGATCCTTTTTGTGTATGTGTTTAAAAAATTAAATTTATATAAAATTTGTATTATTATTAATGAATTTCGTTCAAATAAAATATTTCATTCTATAGCTTTATTTCGCAAATAAATTTAAAATTCAGTCACGTACTATGTCACATGTGAAACCTAGCCAATTGAGGGCTCTCATGACATAAGTACAAAAAGTTGACTATGATCATTCATTAATAAATAAAGCTAGTGTGCATCAGTACTAATAAAAATACATAGAAATTGAGTATAAATCGAGTGTGATTTGCTCCCTCGGTAGCGTAGTAGGTAAAGCAGTTCTCTAGCAAAGAACAAATCGTGGGTTCAAATCCCACTCGAGGAATTCTTTTTGTGAATGTGTTTTTAAATTTAAATTTACAAATAATTTATATTAATATTGTTAATATAAATATTTCATTCTACATACATATGTATATATATATATATATATATATATATATATATATATATATAATAAAAAATTGTTAAATACGTAAAGAGAAAGTTTACCTCGAGTGGGATTTAAACGTACGGAATGTACTTTGCTAGAGTACCGCTTTACCAACTGGTCTATCAAGATACAAGCTCTAATCGGTGCACGCTCTGTGTTTATGTATGTAGAGTAGATGCGATTTCTATATGTAATGAAATCACAGTCAACTTATCTTTATATTAATGTATTTAAAAAGAATTAAGTTACATAATTTAGTTATGAACTTCTTATTCATTCATTAAAAACAAATAACATACGTATATATATATATATATATATATATATATATATATATATATATATATATATATATATATATATATATACAGCGTGTTCAGCAAGGAATGGGACACAACAATATCTCGAGAGCGGATGAAGATTTTTAAATTATAAAAATATTTTTGTAAATATCTTCCAAGGGCGCACATTTGTTGGCACAAAGATTTGAATCAACGCCCATCACCGCCAGGTGGCGCTATCTCACTTCAATTTTTTAAATGCAATGCCCTATTTTTTATTTCATTATTGGATTCTATGACATATTTGTGATGACTTTTATTAAGACTCCTACCAACCTATCTTTTGTAGTTTCTGAGAAAAAAATAATCCTTGGAATTTTAGCACAAAAACGTAATTTCAGAAAGTGCTCATAACATTGGAGTGATACAGACAAAATAGCAAATTTTATACCAAATGAAAGATAAAAGATTGTTCTTCCACAAAAATAATGCAGATAACGCCAAAATAATGCGATACGCTGTACACTAAATTGTAAGGGGGACCAACTTATCACAGTCGTTGATTAAGAATCATGTGAAACATTTATCATGCCATGAAAACAAACGCGTAATGAAGTGTCTGTCAAGTTTCTGTCAGTTTACAGTTTCAGTTTTGAAAATCGTCTGTGCATCTTCAAATTCCATAATTATGTTTACGTTTTCTAACGAAGAATATTTTGATATGGTAATAATTTATGGTGAATGTAGAAAAAATGCAAGGGCTGCACAAGTATTGTATGCTGCCAGGTTTCCCGATCGACGCCATCCCGGAAAAAATACATTTGTTCGTGTAGCAAATATTTTGAGGGGAACCGGTCATTTTCCTCACCGTAAGTGCGAGAATCGCACAAAGACAGCAACAGATGAAGCACACACCGTCAGTGTATTATCATGTGTAGCTTATAATCCTCATGTGTCTGTGAGATCTATTTCTGAAGAGTGTGCCGTATCAGTTGGTTCTGTCCATAAAATATTAAAATCTAATAAATACAAACCATTTAAAATTAATTTGGTACATGGACTGCATGCAGGAGATCAAGATCGCAGACTTAATTTTATCACCGGAGTTTTTATGGAACATTATGCGCAAGACCCTAATTTTCTAGGTTGTATCGTGTGGTCTGATGAAAGTAATTTTTCAAACAATGGAATCGTTAATCGCCACAATTCCCATTACTGGTCGTCAGAAAACCCTCATTGGGTAAGAGTAACCAATTTCCAAGTGAGATGGAACATAAATGTATGGTGCGGAATGATAGATGACAAATTGATTGGCCCATATTTTTTTAATGGTACCTTAATAGGCCAACGCTATTTGGATTTTCTTGAAAATCAACTGCCTCTTTTGCTTGAAGATGTAAATGTAAATCTGCAGCAAGTGATGTACTTTCAACAGGATGGCGCACCGGCGCACAATAGCGCAATAGTGAGAAATTATCTAAGTAGAGTGTTTCCGCAACGATGGATAGGTACAAATGGTCCCATTATGTGGCCAGCTCGTTCTCCTGACCTCAGTCCCTTAGACTACGTTCTTTGGGGACATTTAAAGAGTGTAGTATATGAAACACCTTCTAGAGATGTAGAGGAGTTACAAAACAAAATTATAGTTGCTTGTGCAAACATACCACGAGAAACTTTAAGAGCGGCAACTAGTGTTACATTAATTAGGCGTTATCAAACGTGTGTAGAAAATGATGGAGAAACATTTGAACATTTAATTTAATTTGTATGCTTTCAATTAATAAAATTCCAAAAATTATTTTTTCTCTCAGAAACTACAAAAGATAGGTTGGTAGGAGTCTTAATAAAAGTCATCACAAATATGTCATAGAATCCAAAAATGAAATAAAATATAGGGAATTGCATTTAAAAAATTGAAGTGAGATAGCGCCACCTGGCGGTGATGGGCGTTGATTCAAATCTTTGTGCCAACAATGTGCGCCCTTGGAAGATATTTACAAAAATATTTTCATAATTTAAAAATCTTCATCCGCTCTCGAGATATTGCACTGTCCCATTCCTCGCTGAACACGCTGTTAATATATATATATATATATATATATATATATATATATATATATATATATATATATATATATATATATATATATATATATATATATATATATATATATATATATATATATATATATATATATATATATATATATATATATATATAAATGTCTCAGAAACATGTTGCCAAACTTTAGGGGTTATAAAGGCCGATGAATTAAGTACTTTTGCCTCATAAACGTATGTCCGGAAATGAGTTGTTAAGGCACTAGACGAAGAAGTGTTAAAAATTGCAGAATGTTCGCATTTACGACTTTTGTATTTTTAATATTTATTAAATAAGAAAAACAATAAAACATTATATTAGTTGTTCAAAATTGCGGCCATCGACTTGCTGACATGCGGTAGTACGTCGAACCATTGATTGGCGAACTCGATAAAGGATGTGCGGATCTTCCTGAACAACTTGACTCGCAGCCATTACCCTTCAATCAATTCTTCTTCTGTAGTTACAGGTGTTTCATACACTAATGATTTGAGGTAACTCCAGAAGAAAAAATCGACAGGTGTCAGATCTGGGCTTCGGGCTGGCCAGTTAACAGGTCCACCTCGTCCAATCCACCTCTCAGGAAATTGTAAAGTTAGGTGGTCCCGCACGTTGCGAGTAAAATGCGCCGGAGCTCCGTCGTGCTGATACCACATTCTACGACGAATGTCCAATGGAACATTTTCAAGCAACTCAGGGAGAACTTCTTGTAGGAATGTTAGGTAGATTTGACCATTTAAACGTGGAGGTAATAGGTACGGTCCAATAATATGATCTCCTACTATGCCAGCCCACACGTTAATAGAGAACTGATACTGGTTAGACTTCTGAAATGTTCCATGAGGATTTTGGTCGCTCCAAATGTGACTATTACGGCTATTGAGGTAACCTTCTCTAGTAAAGCAAGCTTCATCGCTAAATAGAATAACTGAGCTAAAATCGAACTGTCGAGCGCATTTTTCCAAATACCAGCGACAAAAGTTTACTCTTGGACCGTAATCCCGTTGGGTCAAACTGTGTACTTTTTGAAGATGATAAGGGTATAGCAATTGTTCATGAAGTACACGCCATACTGATGCCCTTGTATTTCCAGTTTGATTTGCTATTGCTCGCACACTAGTGGAGGGTTTTTCTTCCACTCGTCGCAATACTTCTTCTTCCATCTCCACCGAACGAGCCGTTCTTTGCTGACCCGTACCACCATTTCGTTTAAAATTTCCTTTTTCTCTTAAACGAAGGTGTAATGTAACGAATAATCTGCGAGATGGATGGCGACGATTGGGAAACCGACCAGCGTATATCCGTGCTGCTTCCCTGCTATTGCAACTTGCTTGTCCATAAATCAGATGCATATCAGCCATTTCCTCAAAACTAAAATGTTCCATAGTAAAAGAATTCTTCTTTACTTAAATTATCACTTTAAAATAACAACTATTTGAAATTTACAAAATCAAAGTGACATTCAAAACGTCATTCAAAATTTGAACAATTTTTGATAATTGAAGAAAAAGTTCTTTTGCTATGAAACATTTCAGTTTTGAGGAAATGGAAAAAGGAAATTTTAAACCAAATGTAGGTACAAGTCAGCAAAGAACGACTCGATCAGTGGAGATGGAAGAAAAACAAAATTTAAAAAGCTTATCAATGAAGCTTGTTTTACTAGAGACAGTTACTTCAAAGACCGCAATACTCATATTTGGAGCAACCAAAATCGTGTCGATGGCCGCAATTTTGAACAACTAATATAATGTTTTATTGTTTTTCTTATTTAATAAATATTAAAAATACAAAAGTCGTAAATGCGAACATTCTGCAATTTTTAACACTTCTTCGTCTAGTGCCTTAACGACTCATTTCCGGACATACGTTTATAAGGCAAAAGTACTTAATTCATCGGCCTTTATAACTAAAGTTTGCAACATGTTTCTGAGACACCCCGTATATATATATATATATATATATATATATATATATATATATATATATATATATATATATAAGTACAAAAGTATAAAAGTACAAAGTAACAAGTATAAAAGCTTGTCATTCAAAAAATTACATGTGTTGGTATGTAGGTATTTTCAGGTGACGCTAATTGCGGATTCCAAGAAGGTAGATTTTTGTGAAAGCTGTCCATTGACGAATGGGACGTGTGAGAGAACGTAGATATATAGTCATTAAGGCAGAAGAAGTTGATCTAGAATTACATGCCGAAAACTGTCTGGGCGCTGGGTTGTTGTGACGTCTGTTGATGTCTTTTATTAATTACAAGACATTCATAAAAAAACCCAAATTATCATTATCTTACATTTTTCGCACAGATGGAAGAATTGAAATGAAAAATCCTCTATCCTCGTCAGGTGGATTTTCTAAAACTGTCAAAATCTTGTTGTCAGCCTCTCTTACAATCAAGCTCTTCTATTCCTTTATGTTTTGCACTTTCGACTTCAATTTCTGTCTCAGCTTCTCGTTGATCTTGGATTTCAGGCTAGTCTAACTGGTTATCGCCCAAACTTTACTTCGTGTTGTATCACTTCCAAGAAAAATGTCAGTGTGTCGTGGTGTAACTATTTTATCCTGGCAGCTTGTCCTGATTATATCTAATATTAAGGGAGTATGAAAATGTAAACTTTCACCATTAACACTCATAATAAAATACTTATCTTTTTTGTTTTTTTTTTAATGGTGTACTTTAAATTATACAATCTAAACGTTTCGATAACACTTACAGTTATCTTCGTCAGTAGTAATGTTTGTTAAAAATTGTTAAAGATGTAAAAATTTTTGTCAAATTTGAAAAATTAAAACAAAAGCATAAGCCTGCTATTAATATTATATTAATAGCAGGATTCTGGGGGGGGGGGGCAAAAATTCGTCAATTCCAAAAGCAAGACTAACAGGAACAAGATCTGCCAGGAATAAAATAAAATTCTGCCCCATTCGGATGCCCGGGAAGGCAGGACTCAAGCGACCTCGGTCATCGAAAGTACCAACATCCGGTTTCATTACTTCAACATACGTGGTATCAGGTCGAATCTTAATGCTGTTCACCAACACCTTGAACAAGTGCAACCGGACGTTCTGTTTCTATCAAAAACACAAGTCTCCCCTGGAAGCACTGATTCGCCTGACCTGCAATTTCCCAGATAGAACATCCACTTTAACTTTCGCCTTAAAGACGGAGTATGTGCGTATACCAAGGACACGTAGGTGTTAAAAGGATGTCCACTTTGGAAAACAACAGATTTCATGCGATTTGGTTCAAACATTCTGGGCCGCAATTTGTGAAATTCTACTGTTGTTTGTATAGGTCTCCCAATGATAACAACTTCCAAGATCTTATTGATTACCTTGGTCTGAAATAGACTACCTCTTATCACAGTTCCCATCTTGCGATATTTAAATTTTGGGAGATTTTAATGCCCACAATTTCAATTGGCTTCATTTTTCATCTACTACTAATCCCGCAGGTCATAGTGCAGTAGCATTTGCTCTATCCCGTCATCTCACACAAATCATTTCCGAACCAACCAGAATCCCTGACAACCCTAGCCATACGTCACATCTCCTGGACCTATTCCTTACAACTAACCCACTTGTGTATAAAACAAGTGTCCTTTCCCCACTTGGTCAATCAGACCACTGCCTAATCGAAATAACTTCCTCTGTATCGAATCCCACTGTTACTCGAAAAACAGATAGAACTATGTGGTGTTTTAAATCAGCTAACTGGAGCGAACTGCGAGATTTCTTTACAACCTTCCCCTGGCGTGAGTATTGCTTTAAGTGGTCCTCCACTTCAAAAATTGCTCTTTCAATAACTGAAATTATCCTGATGGGTATGGAGTTATACATTCCCAAAAAACATAATCGTGTAGGTCATGCCCGTTCCCAGCCCTGGTTTAATAGGGCTTGCAATGGTGCATTATCCCAAAAGCATAAACTCTATATCAAGTGGAAAGCAAATAAATCTACCGAAAATCACGCCAACTATGTTGCCGCAAGGAATAGTTGCACAAGTATCATCACTAAGGCCAAAATGATGTTATGAACGTAAATGCAAAGAATTAGTCTCATGTCCTTTGGGTGGTCGTAAATTTTGGTCATTAGCTAAAGCCATCAGTAAAACTTTAGTACATCTTCCTTTCCTCCCATGTCGTCTCGCGACGGAGCTGTAGTAGCTGATCCTGCTGAAAAAGTCTACCTCTTTGTCGGTTACTTTGCATCAAATTCACATCTCAATGATCCTGGTAAAACTGTGCCGTCGCCCAAATCTACCCCATATGCTATTAAACCAATCAACTTTCGCTACAAGCTCCTGGAATCAATTATCAATAAACTTGACCCTGACGGTATTCCAGCTATCGTCCTTAAAAAATGCTACCCTGAGCTGGTACCTGTATTGTCCAAACTTTTTTCGATCTCCATGTCATCTGGAGAGTTTTCCTCATCGTGGAAGTTAGCAAATGTTAGCCTATTCCTAAAAAGGGCGACAAAACCGATCCCTCAAACTATCGACCAATATCTATCACTTCCATTCTGTCGAAAATCATGGAGAAAGCCATCAACCACCAATTACTCTCGTTACTCAAGCCCAATAAACTCTTAAACGACCACCAGTATGAGTTCAGACAGAGTCGTTCAACGGGTGATTTTCTTTCCTATGTCACCCAACTTTGGAATAACACATTAGAGAGGTCCGGTGAAACAGTAGTAGTGGCTTTAGATATTTCAAAAGCTTTTGACCAGGTTTGGCACAAGTGCCTACTTGCCAAGCTCACTTCGTTCGGTTTATCCGATTCGCTTATCAATTGGATATCCAGCTTTCTTGACAAAAGACGTATACGCGTTGTCGTAGATGGTTTCTTTTCGAAAGAAACTACTATTAAAGCGGGAGTACCCCAAGGATCAGTGATAGCTCCCACACTTTTCCTGCTGTACATAAATGACCTCATTTCCTCAACAACTAACCCGATCCATTGCTTTGCGGACGACAGCACCCTACATTGTAGTTCATCTCAGTTTTCCACAACAATAAGTCTAGACAGGACGTAAAGGTGAAAATGGCAGCCTCAACCAACAGTGACTTACAACGTGTCTTTCAATGGGGAAGGAATAATCTACTCACGTTCAACGCCGACAAAACGCAGTGCTGCCTTGTGTCCGCCAAGAAAGACCGATCATTTCCTGCTGTAAACATGAATGGCTTAGAACTCAAGTTTTCAAACTCTGTTTCTATGTTAGGGATGTCCATATCATCGAACCTTTCATGGGTTGACCGCATTTTGTCAGCCAGCAAAACAGCTGCCCGTAAACTGGGCTTTCTATACAGATCTAAACAGTACTTTACATCGCAACAACTCCTTTTACTGTATAAGGCTTAAATTCGACTTCATATGGAATACGATTCCCACCTCTGGGTCAGTGCTCACCAATATGTCCTTGATATGGTAAACCGCATCAAAAAAAGAGCTATCAGGCTTATAAATGACCCGCCTCTGACTTCTGACCTACAGCTTCTTGAGCATAGAAGAATAGTTTCGGTTCTTTCCTTGTTCTATCGCTATTGCCATGGCAAGTGTGCCTCAGAAATACACTCCTTAATACCTTCGCAGGCCATCTTCGCTGGAACACTCGGTTTGCCTATTCATACCATAATTACGCACTCAAAATTCCACAGTGTCACACTAAACGGGCTCAATCTACATTTTTCCACACGGCGACCAAATTGTGGAATGCACTACCCAGTTCCTGTTTTCCTCCAAACTTTGACTTAAGTCAATTTAAGCTAGCCATTCATAAACATTTCTCGGCAGCCAAACAATATCCCTAAACCCTCCCAGTGTTCATGAGTGCTTCAGCACGTTAGGCAAGTCTTATCCTGTTCGGGAATACTATAAGTATTATGATGTTAGGGTCTAATTTTCTTTTTGTCTATTATTGTTGCGAACTTTTATCTCGTGGAGTCGAGAGATATATAAATGTGGAATGTCTGTGGTAATTCAATCAATCTTTGATAGTTGCATCATATTCTAAATCCTTTTTTGAGAATCTTATCATTGAGACTTGATAAGTCACATGATTGTACGTTCAGTACGGTCTCGGGAGATGATACAGCTTCTTCTGCTGTTCGAATTATTTTATTGTGGTTAGTTCTTGGGGGTGGGAGTGAAAGAATTCGGGAATTTTTTTTTGTCAGATGTTAGGGTCTGATTTTCTTCTTGTCTATTACTGTTGCGAACTTTTATCTCGTGGTGTCGAGAGATATATAAATGTGGAATGTCTGTGGTAATTCAATCAATCTTTGATAGTTGCATCATATTCTAAATCCTTTTTTGAGAATCTTATCATTGAGACTTGATAAGTCACATGATTATACGTTCAGTACGGTCTCGGGAGATGATACAGCTTCTTCTGCTGTTCGAATTATTTTATTGTGGTTAGTTCTTGGGGGCCTATTCAAAGGGAGTGAAAGAATTCGGGAATTTTTTTTTGTCAGATGTTAGGGTCTGATTTTCTTCTTGTCTATTACTGTTGCGAACTTTTATCTCGTGGAGTCGAGAGATATATAAATGTGGAATGTCTGTGGTAATTTAATCAATCCTTGATAGTTGCATCATATTCTATACACTTTTTTGAGAATCTTACCATTGCGACGTGATAGGTCACATGATTGTACGTTCAGTACGTTCTCGGGAGATGATACAGCTTCTTCTGCTGTTCGAATTATTTTCTTGTGGTTGGTTCTTGGGGGCTATTCAAACTAAGTGAAGGTGGAAGACGAAACCCAAGTGATCAAAAATTGATATTACACTTGACTAACATAAAATCGGCATCAACACTAAGACCCGACAGTTTCAGTAAACGACCTTGGGGAGTGGTTATCTATTATTTTTTTCGAAAATGGCAACTTCTAGTACTAAACAAGTGTCTCGGAAACGGAATCATCTAAACCTTCTGCTACAGCTCCTGTTTGCCAGTCAATGGGACTCGTCTAATTTCTAAATGGAGCCTTAAGTTCACCAAGATTGATGAAAATTTACTTAATGATTTCTTCTTCAAGTGGTGTGTTGACCACTTGAAGCCTGTTAGGACCTAACCATTTGTCGCTCTTTTACAGGCAAGAGTCACTGGCAGGAAGTGCTTTAGTTGTTAAAGTCGGAGCTTCAAGCTTAGCCAGGAAGTACTTTAGTTATTAAAGTCAGAGTTTCAAGCAAGTAATAACTGCAATAAGTCAAATGTAATCAAATTAATTTACCTTAAGCGAGTCCGATGTCTAAGGGTCGGGCTCCCCTCTTCGCGTTTTCGGAAAAACAAGTTGATGGATTGCAAAATAAACAACTACTATTCCTGGATTTTATTCTAGCCGCGTACGATAAGATGAACATCCTCAGTATAGACAAAGACGAATTTTCTAGATACTTCAGTCATACCTATCGTATGTTAACAATTGATTCACCGCATGGTTCTTTCTTCGCTAGGCTGTCCTACTCTGACAGAACACTAAATTGGCACTACTTCAGAATCCATGAAACAGCGTTATTATCCTTTGTATGTAATCTTTTAGTAAGTTGTTAATATGAAACTTGATGATATGTTGACTTTTAGGGTAGTGGAACCTTCTACTTGTCCGTGTCGTAAGCCCAGTACAGTCACTCATTTTCCGTATATGAAGTTCACTGGATCGATTAAGTGATGTGGTACGATTTTCCAGACTAGATATTTGTTCTGCTTATCAGCACTTCTATTAGAAGAGTTCAAACCTACCACGGCTTTTACAATCTCGCGTGGTATCTTATTTCAGTTTAAAAGAATGTCTTTTGACTTATATAATTATCCAGAGACGTTCAACGATAATATATAATCTTATTGCATCGCTTACCTAGATATTATTGTAGCTACTTCCTCATTTGAAGAACACTTACGAATGTGGAAAATAAATTTTAAATCAACAAGCCTTACTCACAAAACTTAAATGTCCCTAGTATATGGAAACAGAAACTTCTGGTGGACCCTGATAAAGTTTTGGTAAGTTGGTATCGTCGGTTCATAAATCAGATGGCTATGGCAACTTCCCTTCTTACTCATCTCACTTGGAAAAATGCCGTTTCAAACGGTCAGCTGAACGACGAAATGCTTCCAATTTTGTCCAAGAACAGCTAATGTCAGCTTCTATTTTACAAAATATTGCAAAGTATGGAATATCACATGAAACTGTTACCCTCATAAAACCTTATCTAGTGGAAAGTAAACAAGGGGTGTACTGTCAAAATTTATTTTCAGAATTAAACAGGTTAACGTGGGTATTCTACATGGATCAGTACTAGGTCCTCTATTGATTATTATTTTTGTTATCGATTTACCAATGATATATGTTCAAAATTTATTCTATTTGCAGATGACACAACCACACGCACTTCTGATAACTATTCCGAAATTACATCGAATAAAATGTTTTCCTGACAAAACCAAGTAGAGCAGTGGTTTTTAGCTAATAAATTAAGTATAAACTTTAATAAACGTCGGCAATTGTTATTTAGTACAGAATCTGACAAGGAATCTACTCAAACCGTAAAATTTCTAGTATACATAGATGTTGCACTGAAATGGAATGCCCACGTAGATATTATTACTGCTAAGGAACTTACAAAAAATAGTCAATATAAACACCTTTCAAAGCATTCTTTCGCATGCAATAGTAGCGTAGGGACACAGTTGCCAGTCGAATTGAGTATTTTCTGTGCAGAGAAAATGTATAAGAGTTATGTTGAATGTACATTACAGAGTAAGTAAAAGAATTATTTATTAAAAACAATATTGAGAAGTAGCGTCTATGTACATATATCAATATCTTTTACATTTCAAAAGAAATATAAATAAATACAGTTTTCACCACCATTCACGCTCATAGCGCTCTAAATAGGAACAATTTTGCACCTTTGTTTTATAATAAGCTGAGATTACCTACTTGTAATCTAAACACAAAGCAATTTGAAAGATACATAAAACAGTTACTCCTACTCTAAGTGAATACTTAAATGGCAATGAAATTAATTGATCCGTATTGAAATTTTGTTACTGTTACTGTTACTGTTACTGTTACTGCTACTGTTACTGTTACTGTTACTGTTACTGTTACTGTTACTGCTACTGCTACTGTTACTGTTACTGTTACTGTTACTGTTACTGTTACTGTTACTGTTACTGTTACTGTTACTGTTACTGTTACTGTTACTGTTACTGTTACTGTTACTGTTACTGTTACTGTTACTGTTACTGTTACTGTTACTGTTACTGTTACTGTTACTGTTACTGTTACTGTTACTGTTACTGTTACTGTTACTGTTACTGTTACTGTTACTGTTACTGTTACTGTTACTGTTACTGTTACTGTTACTGTTACTGTTACTGTTACTGTCACTGTCACTGTCACTGTCACTGTCACTGTCACTGTCACTGTCACTGTCACTGTCACTGTCACTGTCACTGTCACTGTCACTGTCACTGTCACTGTCACTGTCACTGTCACTGTCACTGTCACTGTCACTGCCACTGTCACTGTCAGTCACTGTCACTGTCACTGTCACTGTCACTGTCACTGCCACTGCCACTGTTACTGTTACTGTTACTGTTACTGTTACTGTTACTGTTACTGTTACTGTTACTGTTACTGTTACTGTTACTGTTACTGTTACTGTTACTGTTACTGTTACTGTTACTGTTACTGTTACTGTTACTGTTACTGTTACTGTTACTGTTACTGTTACTGTTACTGTTCACTGTCACTGTCACTGTCACTGTCACTGTCACTGTCACTGTCAGTCACTGTCACTGTCACTGTCACTGTCACTGTCACTGTCACTGTCACTGTCACTGTCACTGGAACTAAAAGATGTAAATGATGATTTTAAATTAACGCTGTTAGTTACAATTAGGGACACAAAAACGAAAATTTACAATAACAGGAAAGTATTATGAAACATGCAAAAAGTACATGAATCTTCGCCCTAAAAACTGTGTAACTACGTCATTTTTTATCAATTACATAAATGGGAAATGCACCGTACAAAACGTAGGAATAAATAAATTTGGTGGGATAGGAAAAGAAATTGCTATCTACCTAAATCTTCCTGGTACCAATTTATATACCGGACATTGTTTTCGTCGCACTTCTGCAACAATATTAGTTGATGCTGGTGGTGACATCACCTCTTTAAAACGCCACGGTGGGTGGAAATCTACGGCAGTAGCCGAAAATTACATTGAGGATTCAGTTCAAAATAAAATCAATGTAGCCAATCAAATTTTAAATTCGATTGAATACAACGAAATCAACAATTCAATAAATGTTAATCCATTACCTTCAACATCAGCAATGGCATTAACTAATGTTATCCCAA
Organism: Vesta saturnalis; assembly: GCA_036346205.1. Classification (NCBI taxonomy): domain Eukaryota; kingdom Metazoa; phylum Arthropoda; class Insecta; order Coleoptera; family Lampyridae; genus Vesta; species Vesta saturnalis. Next base: position 2,021,904 of record JARFJB010001344.1, read on the forward strand.
AAGTGCCGCAAATGCAATTTAATAATTGTACTATAGAAAATGTAATTATTAATCAAAAAGAATAGGTAATTGTAAAGTTTTGTTTCTTTTTTTGTCAGAGTTAATTTTTTGCTATTTTTGTAATAAAGGTTTTTTAGTACAAGTTAGAACTGTTCATAATACTATAAACATAAATGTTCAAAATAAAGTACATACCTACCTAGTTATTTTTTTTATTAAGAGGTCGTAGAAAAAATAGTGTATGCAACTCGCATTTAATGGCTATTAAGACACGAGTATGAGGATTACGACACGAGCCGTAGGCAAGTAGCTTTTATGGTTCCTGAGCGCCGAAATGTACTAAAATTGCCATATTGGTCGCCATTTTGAATTTAAATTTTTTTTTAAAATTTTGTTCGATCGGGGTTACTAAATTTTCACCAAAGAATGGCGTTTTAGCTCTGGTTTTGGAAATGCACCCCCAAAAAAACCGCCCTCATTTCGCCCCCCATTAATTTATTTATACGAAAAGACAGTTTTATACATAACTTTCAGATATAGGGGCTCATTTAAAATCTCATTAAAATCGATGAAATAGTCTGGAAAAAAACGTTGAAATTCGAATTTTTATTCGATTACAATACTTTCTCTTACTATTTTATGCTATGTATCGCAAGTAGAAAATCATGGAAAAGCTGTCCTGCGACATAGCTCCTCGCTATTTACAGCTCGCCCACAAGAGACCAACCAATGATGTTTACGTCACGCCGGTAGCTACAGACGTCCATTACTGACTTTGTATAGAACCGCAGTTTTACGCTGCGGACAGAGAGCCTAAAAGACTTTACCTGACCAGCTTCCGACTAGTAGCCGTTCAGTGCCTGGTACCGCCAACCCGTAACTGTTAAACATCACGTACACTATTATACACACAGACAGAAGCATTGTTGTAGAGCACTTCTTTTAGGCGCTGGTTTCTCGGGAACAGACATCAGACGCGACGGGTGTCAGCCGACGTGGACGTCCAAATGCTCGATTTAACAGACGAGCCGTCAGTTTCTGCTGTAGTCAACGGCCGGCGTCACCAGCTACGGCTGTCGGTTCATATAGTATCGAATCATTGTAGCGGGTGGCCGTTATGGCGAAAGACAACAAAATGAGAAAAGAACAGTACGATTGTTAATAGAACTGGTTCAAACCCATCCAATTTTATATGATACTAGAAATAATAATTATAAAAATAGTATTTTTAAACATGTCGTTTTAGTAGAATGAGTTGCGTAGCGCATAGTTTCATGGGGCCTCTTGTGGGGGCTCCTCGACGTATGTCCGAGCGTCTGAATTCGTGCAAACGCTGAAGGGTGTCGGTCATTTTGGTCGGCCATTTTTGTTTTGAAGGTCATCTTTGTTTTTGTCGGTAATTTTGAAATCAAATCATCGCAATTGAAGGGTGTCGGTCGTTTTGAAATCAAATCAATTAATCAAAGCAATTCCATCAAATCAATTTCTTAAACACAAAAGTTTACCTCGAGTATTATTGAATTACAACACATAGTTACGATAATGCCGTTTTTCTAAATAAATATTAAATTGGTTGTTTTCCCTATTGGTGCTAAAGAACGCATTGAAACATCTTTACTCTTCAACCGCTCCTTAAATTGTTGTATAGGATGGTCCCCAGACTTGAAAAACTTATGGAAACACTCCGGTAGCACACACATTTAAATTTCTCCAGTTCCATAACCACCCTCTCACCGTACTTTGTTGATTTGATGATTGAATACTTTGTATTCTACTCCAGACTTTAATTCCTTTACGTTTTTAAAAGGCTTAAAACATGTTGATGCATTTAGAGTAGATAAATCCATATCTGTAATTATAACATAACATTAAAAAATCTGTACAAGTAATTAAATAAAGTAAATAAATTAAGGGGTGCGGGATAAACCAAAAACCACCACATATTTTATTGGCTACGCCAATCTCTTGGTCTGTCTGGTGCTACATTTATTCAGATTCATCTTTTTCAACCTTCTTTGAACCCCATACATTTCCAAATCCCATTTTAAACTTTTTATATTTATTAGTAATTGGTCTATTTGTGCAGCTGGTTTAGACATGGAAACGTTAAGCACTTTATATTGTCCATATATAAGCAAAGCACATGTGGCATGGCGATACATATAAAGGGTGTTCAAATTCCCTGTATTTATTCCACTATGCCTAAACGCTTTGAGATAATTTATTTCTGTTTTCGTGAGGTGATGTAGCGGTCAATTGCGCACTCTGTAAAAATATTCACGACTATACAGGGTGTCTCATAAATATGTCGCATACCAAAGTTGAGTTTTGTTAAACAGCACCGTTTATATTTTACTCAGTACTTCGATTTGTACTTCCGAAACAAGAAAAAGTTATTAAACACTTTGAGTTTATTATGAATCTGAAGAGATTTATGGCGCACTTTCTATGAAAAACAAGTCATCTTTGAGAATGTCTTGTGGAATGAGCAAATTACATTTTGCAAGTTGGAGCTAACCAAAAATTAGCAAAAGTCTTCTACTTTTTGGCAGATGTAAATCTGACGAAAATTTGATTGTTGTACAGTGTGAGTTACAAACGCAAAATGTAATTTATCTCATTTTTTTTAATGCACACCCTATATTTCATTTGACCAATCGATAGAGCTTCTCATGGGCTTTCCAATGATATCCCATAGTGAATTTATAAAATGATTGGTTAAACCTTCATTTTCGATAAACTGAGATTTACAGTGCATTTATCTACTTTCTTGTCGCTAAGGTAATCTTATCACGTTATTTTAACGCTATCATCTTATACTGGGGTTCTAATGATGCAGAATTGTTCACTAATACATTTATTTGATATTTGAATTGATAGCTATTATTATTATTATTATTATTATTATTATTATTATTATTATTATTATTAACAACTATTAGAGAAATGTGATACGATGACACCAAATGGACAATATAAGTTTTGGTATTTAGTCAATTACTACAAAAATGACGAATTTAAGAAAACTGAAGAACATACCTACAGCACGTAAAAAAAATTACATAGAACCACATTATTTTAATAAATATGGACAAAAAACAATAAAATACATAGTTCCACATTTGTTTAATATGCTTCCACAGAGCATGGAAGTTGAGACTTTTAAAAAATATAAACAGAACGTTAAAAAGTGGTTAATAAACAATACAAATCAATAATTAATTACATATCTTTATTTATCTTGCTTGTTACAACGCTTATTTATAATTAGAAATGTGTATATACCGTATTGAAACTATTCAAATTATCATGTGTATTGTATAGCATATAATTTATTTTATTTATATTTTATCAAGAATACGATTTTTTTTTCTTTCTTTATCTTATGATTTGTAATCAGAAATGTGTATATATCTTATTTATCAAATTATTGTGTATATCGTATAGCATATAATTCATTTTTACCTATATTTTACTTAGAATCAGATATTGATTTATTCATATTTTATTTAGAATCCGACATTATTTATTTATTACCATTTTTCTTATAGACATCTAAAACGTAGCAGCATTGTACATAACTCACCATAAATTATTTCATTGATTGTACGTACTTTGAGCGTTATTAAATTTTAATTTTGGTTTAATTAAAATAGTAAGACAATGTACACGATTAAGTAAGGTACAAACAGACAAGTCTTCTGACTTCGTTTTGACCTACGACAATGTATATTTTTATGAAATAAATAAATTCAAATTCAAATTCAAATTATTATTATTTATTTATTTATTTTTTTTTTTTGGCTTAACTTCATGGTTATTTGCCATTTTCGGTGTATCTACTTTTCTATGTATTTATATACATGTTCCTTATACTTTATTAAATAGGTTTACGGCTTTTAAAAACTGAAACAAACTGTGTATTTTGGCGTGATTCATTTCAAAATCTTCCTTTATCCCATTATTTATGTTAAATTTCTTTCTGTCGTCTATTAGCCCATCGCATTCTACGAATATATGTAATATTGTTAGTGGTCTATCACATTTAGCACAAGTAGGCTTCTGTGTTTTCGTCAAAATATAAGAATGTGTAATGTTCGTGTGTCCTATTCTAACTCTCGTAAGAACAATACTGTGTTTTCTGGACATTGCTGGGTATGGTTTTCTGTGGTGTACGATAGGTGAATGCAGTTTTGAAAACCTATTTTCCTTTTCCCACTCTTGTTGCCAGTTGCCCCATACGTTATATTTTATTTCTTTAATATCTTCATTTAATGTTAGGTTTAACTTTGTAAGTATGTCTTGTAATCTGACATCTATTGTTCCATTGTGAGCACTAGTAGTTTGTGGTCTGTTTGGTTTAAATATCACACGTTTAATATAATGGGAAGATGCATCTTTTATTTTTTTTACATATTTTAGCATGATCCATATTCTTCTATAGTTGAGAGGCAATATCCCCGCTTCAATATGTAAACTGCTTACGGGACTTGTTGGATACGCACCTATTGCGTAACGTATACATAAATTCTGAAGTATATCTAACGCTTTCAGGTTTGATTTTGCAGCTGAGCCATAAGCCGTGCACCCGTAATCAAATACCGGTAGTATTAAGGTTTTATATACACGCAAAAGGATTTCTCTATCTGCTCCCCATTTTGAATGCAACAAGCATTTAAGCACATTTAGCGCTTTACGTGCTTTTACTATGATATTATCAATATGCGGTTTCCACGTAAGACTTTGATCAATTATTACTCCCAAGAATTTATATTGCGGTACACATTTTATCTGCTGTTGATTTAGAAATATGTTTGGGCAATAGTGTGGATGCCTTAATTTACAAAAATGTACGCATACAGTTTTTGTTTGAGATATTCTAAATCCTATCTTCTCTGCTTCATATACGATGTTGTTAACCGCTGTTTGTAGTAGAATATTCTGTGATCTATCGCCCTCATAAGAAGCAAATATGGCCAGATCGTCCACATACATGCATCTGCCGATTGAAGGATGCAGTGTTTTTGTCAATTCATTGACCGATATTAAAAATAAGCTCACACTAATAGGTGACCCCTGAGGTATACCGGTCTCTTGGCGATATTTGTTTGACATAGTACTGCCAATTCTCACACGGAAATACCGTTCTGTAAGGAAACCTTTAATAAAATATGCCATATTGCCCCTTAATCCGTATATGTGCATTTTTTGCAGAATTCCATACCTCCACACTAAATCATAGGCCTTCTCAAGGTCAAAAAATATTGCCGTATTATGGTTTCTAGCGTTAAACGAGTCTTGTATTGTTGATACTAAGTATGAAATATTGTCTCTCGTCGAATATCCTTTACGAAAACCCGATTGGTATGTGTCTAATAGTTTATACTGTTCTAAATATTTCATTAGCCTCTCGTTTACCATCCTTTCTACTATTTTTCCAATGCAGCTCGTTAATGATATTGGGCGGTAGCACGATGTGAGCAAAGGATCTTTTCCTAATTTGAGTATGGGGATGATAATTGAAGTTTTCCAGTTTGTGGGGTATGTCCCTTCGAACCATATACGGTTGTATAATACTAGTAAATCTTTTAATGCTGTTTCAGGTAAGTTTTTAATCATAGAATACGCAACAGTATCTAACCCTGGTGAGGTTTCTTTGGTCTTCTGAAGTGCGTAAGTTAGTTCATCCATACTGAATGGCCTATTATAATGACTTACGCACTCCTCTGTGAAGTTTAAGGGTGCCTCTCTTACATTTATTTCTCGCCTGAGTTCTTCATTATAATTATTTATACTGTTGGTTCTTTGAAAGTATTCAGCAAATTTTTCTGTTGTTAGATATGGTTCTATAATTAGGCCATCTTGATCTTTCAATCTTATGGGAGGCGTTTTTACATATTTACCAGATACCGCTTTAATCTTGTTCCATACTTCAGAAATTGGGGTATTTACTGTTATTTCTGAAGTGTACCGTGCCCATGATTTTCTTTTTGACTCTAATATTGTACGTCGTGCTATTGCACTGCATTTTTTATATTCTATTAAATTTTCCATTATTGGATTGTTTGAGAATGTCTTTAATGCCTTCTTACGGTTCTGGATAACTTCTCTTACTAGTGCACTCCACCAGGGTACCGGAGGCCTATTTACTTTTTTTCTGTTCTTAGGTATGGAATTCTGTGCAGCGTTTATTATATTGTTTGTGAAGGTTTCTGTCAAACTATTTATGTCTTGCTGCATGTCCACTTTTTTTATGCCACCTTTAAACTGGGCCCAGTTAGCTTTTTTCAAAGAACATTTCTCTGTTAGATTCCATGTTTACTTGGCTCCTGGTGTGGTTAAAAGTAAAGGAAAATGATCGCTGCCATGGAGATCAGCTATTTGAGCCCATTCAAATTTTCTAATTATTTCAGGAGAACACAAACTTAAATCAATTGCCGAAAAGGTATTTGATCTTGAGTTAAAGTAAGTAGGTTTACCTCTATTCAAAATTGCTATTTCCTCTTCGTCAAGAAAAGACTCTATAGTTTTTCCGCGATTGTCATGTTTTCTGGAACCCCATAAGGGACTATGTGCATTGAAGTCTCCTAAAAGCAAAAAGGGTTTCGGAAGTTGCGATATTAAGTTATTCATGTCTGATGAAACCAGTTCTGATCAGGTAAGTAAATACTGCATACCGTGACTTTAATTGGGTAATCCACGGTAACCGGGTAGCTTGCATTTGAGTATTTAGCTTAACCTGTTTAAATACAGACTTATTATGAAGTAATATAGCTACACCCCCTTTTGCTTTAATTTCATTGTGCATGTCTCTTCTAATAATTTTGTAATTTTTCATTTTATATTTATCATTGATCTTAAAATGACTTTCTTGCAAAGCAATTGCAATTGGATTGTACTCTGCGATTAACAATCCTATTTCGTCCGTACTTTTTGAACATCCATTACAGTTCCACTGGATGATGTGCTCCATGATTAGGTTTATATAAATAAAATTGAAATAAATATACCAATAAATAAATAGCAAAATAACAACGGACGTTTAAACAGATATAGACCAACAAACAAATATATCACAGTTTTATATCACAAAATGACTAGCAATACAGTATCACAGACTAGAGGTTGGACTTCCGGGGTTTACCCTTCGGCCAACCTTTCTTTTCTTCTGCTTTAGCAGACCCAACCTTTGCTCTTCAATGTTCTCCTCGTCAATTGAGGAGTTTATTGAGGACACAGACGTCCTCTTCCGTTTCTCGAAAGATTCCGTCTCCATACATTCTGAAGTTACTTCAGAAATGTCACCTTTAGGTGCTTCTGCAATTATTGTTATTTTTTTTTATTTTTTTTTTTTTTGGTGAGCTTCGACGTCTATGGTCATTAGCTCTTTGTCGCTCATTCATATTTTGGCATAAATATTTATTGCCTTTAGATACAACAATAGGTTATTTATACGCGTCCTACTGATAAAATTATCTTTGTAGTTATCACAGATGTTATAAGTTTGCCTTATATCTTCCAATTGGTCGCATCCTGAAATGATGTGTACTACCGTTACCACCTGCCCACATCTAGCACAGGTAGGTATTGCTTCTCCCTTTAGTAGGTAAGCATGCGTCAGCGCAGTATGACCTACTCTTAATCTAGTTAATTTTGTTGTTTCTGTTCTTGTGAGACCAGGATTAATCCATTTACCTATGCTAGGTTTAATGTGTTTGAGGTGAGTATCACACCTATCCCAATCGTTTTGCCATTTTGACAGAATTTCAAGATTGTATTCATTTTTTAGGTCGTCGTGTTTTACTTTGGAGAAGTCAACCACTGCCTGCTTGGTTGCACCTTGGGCCCCCTTATCAGCATCCTCGTTACCCCGTATGCCAACATGACTGGAACCCATAGCAAAGTGACATGTTTGTCTTCACTTTCTAGATACTTGATGGATGACCAGCACCATTGTGTTACAGGGTCACTATCACAGTTTGTTATTGATTGTATAACGGATAGGGAGTCAGATACAATGCAAAAGTGTTGATATCCAAGCGACATATCACAGTACTTTAACGCTTGCCACATTGCGTATTGTTCCGCATAAAAGACGGATGATATATCAGGAAGACGCCATGTGTGATACTCTCCCTGAGCAATAAATGCACATCCCACTCCCTGTTCAGTTTTAGAACCATCCGTATATATGACGTGATCACTCATTCCGGAGATGATATTATTAAAATGTAAATCTATTACATTTGGGTTAGTACCATATTTGTCATATAGCAGCAAATCAGTGTCAACCTTTATTGGAGAACCCCTCCAAGGGGGAATTTCTGGTTTAGTGTGATGTATTATATTTGATATATCTATCAACAAACGCGTATGAATTTCCTGTGCTCTTACAGATAGTGGACGGGTGATCGTGGCTCTGTCACTGTATTCACTAACATTCCTGAAGAGGATTTTGTAATTACGGTGACAATCACGCGATGCTCTGTTACAAATATAGTTATTCAATAATTTCTCTCTTCTGTAGTGCAGCGGCATAACATTAGCCTCTATGTGAAGGCTGGTACTTGGCGATGTTGGGAAAGCACCTAAGCAAAGCCTCAATGCACGATTTTGAATTTTGTCGAGCTTTGACAACAAAGAAGATCTAGCAGAGCCATAGACAAAACAACCATAATCAATTTTCGATAATATAAGGGATTTATATATTGTGATCAACGCGGCTGCATCTGCACCCCATTTTGTAGAGCACAGACACTTGATCAGATTTAAGGCTCTATCACATTTCAACACCAAATCGCTAATGTGCGGTTCCCAAGTCAGTTTACTGTCCAATCTCATGCCCAAAAACCTAATGGAATCCACACATGGAATTTCACTTTGGTTAATGAACAGGAGGGGGTCGTAATGTGGTCTACGTAGCCTACAGAAGTGGACACATTTAGTCTTGGTGATAGAAAAAGTAAAACCTACTTCTTCCGCATTTTTCAGGACTTGATTAATGGTAGGTTGCATTTTTCTGGAGATTTCACCAACAGTTATGACACTACCAAACACGCACAAGTCATCAACACATAGGCAACATTTTATTTCTGTGTCTATGTTACTAACTAAGCTATTAATAGTTATGTTGAACAGAGTACAGCTTAGTGTTGATCCCTGCGGGATCCCATTCTCAAGGATGTAGAATTGAGACAAGCTGCCATTGATTCTAACGCGAAAAGTGCGATTAGACAGAAACGACGAAATGACTTTGGGTAAACTGCCTTTAAACCCCCATTTTTGCAACTGTTGCAGAATACCACCGCGCCATGTCATGTCAAAAGCCTTTTTAATATCAAAGAATACCCCCACAGTGTGATGTCGATTTTTATACCCTTCTTGTAAATAATTTTCCAAGAAGACCAGTTGATCTGTGGTGGTGTATCCTCTACGGAATCCCGCCTGAACCTCCGTTATAAATTGCGGATCTATCAGGTAGATAGGCCTTTGATTTATCATTCTTTCAAAAAGCTTTCCCAAACAACAGGTTAGACTGACTGGCCGATAACTATTACATTCTAGCTGATTTTTCCCTTCCTTTAATAAAGGCACTATAATTGCAACTTTCCACTCTTGCGGATATAGTCCTTGCTGCCAACAGTAGTTGTAAAAACTAAGAAGGCATCGCTTGAAAGAATCAGTCGTCTCAGCAATCATTTTATTTGTTATTTGGTCGTGACCTGGCGCAGTTAGGGACGTTCTCTTTAAGCAAAGGTTTAATTCACTCATGGTAAACGGTAAATTATAATCAAGTATTTCGTCCGATGTAAAATTTGGAGGATGAATTTTCTTGATTTTCTCATAAAAATCTCTTTTATAGTTGGACGTTCTACTCACGGATGCAAACTGTTCAGCAATCAGGTCAATAATAATATTTCTATCGTCCGTTATGGTGTTATCGGGTAATTTTAGGTAATCTATGGTGTTGGTTTTTCTTCTATTAGTGACCGCTTGAACTTTTCTCCAGGTCTCACTAATATTAGTATTGGCCCCGATCGCTGATACATATTTTTCCCACGACTCCTTCTTGCTTTGTAGAACAATTCTCCTTGCAAAGGCTCGAGCTCGTTTGAAGCCTACCATGTTGTTCATAGTGGGAATTTTCCTAAATTTATTAAATAGCCGCTTCTTATTTCTTATTGCATCCTTTACCCGCTCGTTCATTATTATTATTATTATTATTATTATTATTATTATTATTATTATTGTTATTATTATTATTATCATTATTATTATTACTATGATTATTATTATTATTATTATTATTTCGTACGGGTGATCAAGTGTCAAAATAAAAAAAATGCAATGTTTGACAGTTCTCCAATATCTGTGAGTACTTTTTCATAAAAATGAATTTTTCATGCATGCCAGATGATATACAGTTTGGGAGAATGCCATCAGAATTGTCTTTTGGCTGAAAGAGTTTACAAGCAAAAATTTCCAAATGTAAGACATCCGCAAGCGACCACGGATAGGAATTTGAAAGGTAGATTACACGGGGAGTGTAAGTTACTGCAACCCCACAAAACAACCATGCTCAATAAAGATGGACGAGAAGTTAAATGGCTTTCTTCATTTGCAAGAAAATCCACATGTTAGCATACGACAAATTTCGAGAGAAAACGACATTTGCTTGGGCTTCGTACATAACATTATCAACGAAGAAAAACATCATGCGTAAAAAATAATTTTGCACCAAGGTTAGCGTAATTTGTTTCTCTATTATTGAAATGTTCAAAATTTTTTTTACCTTCCAGGGTTGTACGAAAATGACTTTCAAAATCGATTGAATTTTTGTAATTCAATGATAAAAAATATTGAAGGTGATCCCGACTTTCGTCGTCTCGTTTTATTTAGTGATGAAGCGACATTTAGAAACAAAGGGCACCTCAATCGCAACAATATGCAATATATACGAGAGCAATTGATTTACAACAAATCAATGTTTGGGGTGGCATTCTAAATGACAAAGTAATTGCCCCCCTGTTGAGTTCCGGAAGGGGGTTGGCCCAGTAGCTGTCCAATGAGAGACGTGGCCACCATGTTGGAATTGTTTAGCAGCCTCTGGACGTCTTCGGCGACTTCCGGTAGGTTCTTCACCGGCTTATGAGGGCTTCTGTAGAGGTTTTCAACGGCTTGTGATGTGTTAGTTTCCGGCGCCGCGTTGTTGAGATGTCGCAATCTGCGGGGCCTTGCAGACATCTTGTTTGTAGGATAAAGCCTGAAAAAATTGTTTGCACCGGGTTTCGAACTTGACTAAGTCAAGTTATGATATGCATGTCTATATAACCAACTGAACTAACTGGGTTTTAGATATGAAACGTAAAAAGTGTGATATAAGCGTAAATATTTAAGCTGAAGTCAATGAATGAATGAATGAGTAGCTTTTCATTTGATTGCAGTAATCAATATCCGGCGCGCGATCTAAAAAATAATTGCTAATGTACACCATAATATGTAATTACATTTTTACAATTAAAATACAGATTTTCTTATTGTTTTTAAAGTAATAAAATAGCTGAAAATAATAATGTTTAATTAAATCATTTAATATAAATAGAAAATAATGCTGTTGTTGATAAATATGTGATACTAATAAGGTAATAAATTATACAAATACTTTGATGTTATGAATTAAAACTATATGCATTTGTTGGAAAGCTAATTATGACAATCATTATCATATGATGGTGTATGTAATTGCATTATATTCTAAAATAATTAATACCCAAAACAATAAATAAAAATTCAATTTACATTGAAAAATTTCAATATAAAAAATCTAGAAATAACATCCTGAGTGTTTACATAAATATTTAAGCTGACGTAATAGTAAATCAACGAATAGGTTTTCAGGTTGAAAAGAGAGACGGTATTAGAAAGAGAAGGTATTTGATGGAAAAATTTCGAGCGTGTAACACCATATGTAATAATTACAATTAAATTTGAAGTAATAAAATAACACTATTTGCATTTGTTACGTAATTACTGCATCCTCCTTTTCAGCCCTGGTCATCCCATTATTGTTGGTGGTGCGGTGTTTTTTGTAATTATGTGGTTTACAATCATGAGTTTATTATTTTTGGTGTAAAAAGAAAGAAAAGATAATTTGTTGAGGGTTTGTTATTTGGTGTAAAAAAAGGTGAAAGGTCTGATTTATTACTGTTGTGAATATTTAGATTTAGGTGTGCGTGTGGTTGAGTGTGGTGAGGGGTGTAAGGGTGTTGACGATTCGTCAGCCGATATCCTTGCGTGGTCGTTATCCAGTAGACGGTGGGATGCGGAGTGCATACGGGATGTTGTCGAGGGTCTCTTCTATCTCCTCTGGGATGTTGTCTAATAATTGGGTTAAGATCTCGGGGGGGGTGTGTAAATTTAAGTTTGGGTTTTTTTCCGTGGGAATTTGGGAGGTTGGTAGGTGTAGGAAGTTGTGATGATTTCTTTGGTAGGGATGGTATCGCCGAAAATCCTTTTGTGTGTAAAGTTTTTCTGATGTGTTTGGATTCTGTTTGTGATTGGTGGTATGTTTGCGTGTTGTGTTGTGAGGTTGTAGGGGTACATGAAGGGTAGCTCGTGTATACATCTAAATATCCGGCGTTCACAGGATGCTATAGAGGAAAGGTGGTTAGGGTTAATGTTTGTGTATATTGGTGCTAGGAAATCCATAACAGGGTGGATATAAGTTTTGTATGTGTGTTAGAGTGTTTTGGGGTGACAACCTCTGATTCAACCCCGTAGGGCGCCCAGTAGGTTTGCACGGTTTCTAATTCTGTTAAGTGTTTTCCTAACATTGGGGAGCCAATTAAGTGTTCTGGTGAATAGGATACCTAGGTATGTGATTTGGTCTTGAAGGGGGATTCTCTCTTGGTTAATGGTGAGGGAGACATTTCTGGAGGATAGGTTTGGGAATTTGTCTTCGACGTAATTAGGGTGGCGGAAAAGAATTGTTTGGGTTTTGGAGGGGTTAATGGAGACTCTCCACTGGTCGGCTCAGTTGGAAAAGTTCCGAAGGGTTTTGTATATGCGGTTGGAGGCCGTTTCGCTGTTCCGATTAACCGACCAGAAGGTGGTGTCATCTGCAAACTGCGCAACGACTACTCCGGGTTGCGTAACTTGAGGGATATCTGAAGCAAATATGGTGTAAAGGATGGGGGCTAAAGCAGAACCTTGCGGAACGCCAACAGTGGGTTGGAGACGCTCTGAGAGGTTTTTCCCTACTTTCGCCCTGACCGATCGATTGGTCAGGTACGAAAGCAGGAGTTTGGAGAAAGGGTCGGGAATGTTAAGGTTTTCGGATTTTTTGTAGGAGACCGGCGTACCAGACCCTGTAAAATGCTTGCTTAATATCCAAGAACACAGCCAGATTGCATTGCTTATGGTTGAATGCTCTGGTGGTCTCGGTAAGCAGCTTCAACAAGGGATCGTGACACGTCCGGTTTGGGCGAAAGCCGAATTGGCTGTTGGGAAGGAGGTCGTTATACTTTAGGTCTTCCCTGAGCCGCCTGGCTAGAATTTACTCGTAGCATTTTCCGAGGCAACTCAGGAAGGATATGGGTCTGTAGGAATTAGGTGAGGTTAGGATTGCGTGAGGTTTTGGTATCATGACGGTGGAGGCCGATTTCCAATCCGTCGGGAAGTAAGAGAGGGTTAGGCACTTATTGTATATGTTTGAGAGTAGTTGGAGGCATGGGCCGGGTAGGTGGCGTAGGATTTTTCTGTTGAGGCCGTCGCGGCCTGGAGCTGAGTTTTTTCTTTTTTTAAAATAGGCATTGACCTGGTCGGGCGTAATTGGGGCATAGAAAGGATTCTCGTTGTCGAGTGGGGGTTCGGGAAGATTAAGGTTCCGGAATTCCTCGAGGCGGTTCTCGAGGAATCCCTTGAAAACAGGATCGAATTGGGGATCGTTGGGGGATTGGAATATGAATTGGAGGTGGTGACCAAAGAAATCGGCCTTTCCTTGGTCGCAGGAGATTAGGTTGCCCTGAAGGTCGGTTAGATGGGATTTGGGGTTAACTTTTCTTCTGGTCAGTCTGTCAAACTGTTGCCAAAAGCGTTTACCGTCTCGATAATCTAACTGGGAAGTGGCTTTAGCCCAGGAGTCTTCTGTGTGTTTATTGGCTTCTCGCCTGATTAAGGCGTTAAGGCGATTGTATGCCGTCTTGAGTGCCGGATGCCTAGATCTCAAGAATTGACGATAGATTCGTCTCTTCTCTTTGATCCAGTTCACTATGTGTCGTGGGAGCGGTTTTTTGGAAATGTCGATGTTTTTAAGCGGGACTGAGGTGTCGACCGCTTCCGTAATTACGGAAGTTAGGTCGCTAATGGCGCTCTCGAGATCTTGGGTGGTTTGAAGATCGGGTGTAGGAAGGTTGTTGGAGATGTTTTCGGCGAACACATTCCAGTCTGCATTTGAAAAATCTTTAATGATTGTGATTTGAGGAGGTGTTGGGGGAGCTGGACAAAATGAAGTTTTGACCAGCAGTGGAATATGATCTGAAGTGATCGTGGTGCCTAGAAAGCACTCACGATCGAAGTAGTGCGCTATTGATTCGGAAACTATTATGTGATCTATTATTGAGGCTCCTAAGTGGTCAAAATACGTAGATTGTGTATTGGCGATCCTCAACATAGGCAACTGTAACAGAGCAGATGATAGTCCGTTTCCATTTGTTGCGGTGTCATCGAATTGAATATGGCGGGCATTGAAGTCACCTAGGATGACTGCATTTGAGAGGCTGGAGGCATAAACTAACAAGTCATTGGAAAGTGTATTGTGCCCGGGTGGATTGTAGTAAGATGTGAATACTATGGGAGTGCGGAAGTGCACCGTTGCAGCAACGCATTCGTGTTGCTGCAGGTGCGCAGGTAGTTGAAACGGAGTTGAAGGGAAACAGTTTTTAATTAGGAGGGCGGTTCCGTGTGCGCTATTGTTGAGAGGAATTATAAGTGTTAAATTGTAGTGTGCATTTTTGTGAGAGTTTGGTTTCTGTAATTGAAAGGGCGTGTACATTGTGTTGGTGTAGGAAGTGTTTAATTAGGGGGCGTTTTCGACGAACGCCCCTAGCATTAATGGTCCCTGTTACGATGTCCATTGGGAACAAAGGCGTTTAAGGATGGTGTTGGCGACTACGGCGATCTTCCTCCGCGTACCGGCTACGCAGACGTTGATACGCCGTTGGAAAAAGTTGAGGGATAAGGATTCTGTGGTTCGGATAACACTGTGTTGGTGGTTAGGGAACAGGTCTAGGAGAGAGTGGGTAAGGACTTGTATGAAGGATTTGATTGGAGGAATCATTGAAGGAATGGAGTTAGGCTGACGGGGGCCGGATAACTGTGTTAAGGTAAGGGAAGGTTCACCGAAGTGGTGTCACAGCCTAAGCTGCGTTCCATCCGGTAAGGGAAAGGAGGTTTCGAGGAGGCATGTGTGATTGTGTTTGAACGTTAAGTTCAACCACGGAAGGTTAAGGGGTTTTAGGGTATTGAAAAGGGATTTCTGCGTCGTGATAGATTGGGTACCGGTGTGTGTTGCTGGAGGTAGAGGGTGTGGGATTGGTGTGAGGTAAGATTGGCTGGGCTGGTGTGGGTAACAGGGCGGGTTTGTGTGGGTGTGCGGGGGGTGTGTGTGTTCTGGTTTGGGTGCGGGTTTGTGTGTGTGTGTTTGTGTGCCTTAACGGAAGCGGTGGATCGTGTTGAGATGTAGGAATGTGTAGAGGAAGTGGAAATAGATGAGGAGTTGGAATGGGATCTTGTACGTGCGGAAGGTGGTGGATAGGCGAGTGTGTATGCTGTGTGTGTAGGTGGTGATGTAGGTGGACGGATGTCGACGGGGTTAGGGGACACAGCTTTGATAGTAGCTCGGTGGCGTCCTTGCTTAACCATCTCGGGTGCGTTGTTAATATCTTTGCGAAATTTGAGGATTAAAAATTAAAAATCTGTTTATCGAAAGGCCGGGTCTCTGCCGAGGTGGAGCCTCACACCCCGAGGAAAAGAGGCTTGGAAATCAGAGACCCAATTCGAAACGGAGGAAATACACAGTTAAAGTAAAATAACAAAGTAATTAAATTATAATTCTTTATTAATGATACCTATTACAGTTGACCTTGACCCGACGACGATCCTGCTGTTGGAGGTGTCCTGAATGCTTGTGGAATTTTCGGCAGCTGCTGCTATATTCCGGCGGCTCCTGCTTGCCGCTAGGCTGTGGCTCCTCTACTGATGACCGCTTCTTCGTATTATCTGTATGCAAGCAGTGACAGATCTACCTCCGAAGCGCGAAGATCACGATGCCGGAACGATGAGCGAAAACGCTAGGTTCTTTTTTGTGAAGTTAAACGATTGTAATAAAAATCACAAAACGCTTACGCTGGCTAGGAGCTTACGTTCGTAACCGAGGTTCGGACTGCCCTGAACGACAAGAAGCAGCAACACTTTAATTTATTAATGATCCAGCAGAATTATGAAATTGAAAGCGAAATATATGACATTTCCAGACTTAGAACAACTAAAGATGATGATAAAGTCGTTAAATTTCATTTCCGCTGGATCAAAAATTTATCAGGATTAGTGCGAAGAATCATAATAAATTATTTCTATGCGAGTTAGATTGTAGGTTAGTTAATAAATGTAGGATAGAGATGCCAAAGCCAGGTTCGAATGTGTATTTTAAGAATTATAAGTTTAAACATACTGCGCCATTTATTTTATATTGTGACTTGGAATGTTTAGTGCAGGATTACAAAGATGACGAAACGCGGAATACCGTTAAGTATAAGAAACATAACGTATGCAGCATCGCATATTATCTCCACTTCACGTTTAACGATTCCTTATCAAAATTTCGGTTGCAGAGGGTGAGGAGTGTATTAATTGGTTTAGCAACGAGCTGCTAGATATTGCTAGTAATCTACAGCAGTATTTGGAAAATTCCATACCTATGGAAACGTTAAGCGACATACAAATGCTAGAATATAATGCATCCACCCGCTGTCATATTTGCGAACATCCCTTTTTCGATCATGATATTAAAGTAAGAGATCATTGTCATTTCACCGGTCAATTTAGAGGTAGTGCTCTTCAAGCATGCAACATCCGGTATAAGGCCCCGCGAATAATACCAGTTTTTTCCACAATTTTTCAGGTTATTACTCACACTTCCTGTTGAAAGATATTTCTCAAGCCATACCCAGCCACATTTCATTATTACCTAAAAAAAAGAACGCTACATATCATTCACCAAAGACATTTATTCCATAGTTAAATTTTGATTTGTAGATTCATTCCGCTTCATGAATGAGTCCCTAGATAAATTATCCTCTTATATATCATTTAACGATTTCAAAATTTTACGCAGCACGCTAAGTCATTTGAATGATGAGCAGCTGAAGTTATTAACTAAAAAGGTGGTGTATCCGTATGAGTACAAAGATACGTGTACGAAATTTAACGAAACTTGTCTTCCTGATAAGGATAAATTTTATAGCAACATATACCACAGATAATAATTATACGCATGCTCAGAACGTTTGGCAAAAGTTTCAAATTCAAAATTTAGGTCATTATAGCGATGTTTATCTGATATGTGATGTGCTTCTACTTGCTAACGTATTAACAAATTTCAGAAATAAGTGCATAACAAGGAACAAGTTAGACCCGGCATTCTTTTACACCGCTCCCGGATACACCTGGCAGTGTATGTTAAATTACACTAAAGTTAGATTGCAGCTGCTCACGGATGTTGATGTGTTATTGTTCGTGGAAAGGGTATACGAGGAGGGATAACGCAATGTTGTACTAAGTACAGCAAGACGAACAATAAGTATATGGATGAATACGATCCCAGCAAACCATCCTCTTATATTCTTTACACAGATATGGTTAATTTGTACGAATGGGCTCAAAGTCACTGTTTCCCGAGGGATGATTTCAAGTGGCTTAGCGAGGGGCAATTAAATTTACTAACCTCCGAATCAATTTTGAATTTACCGGATGATGCATGCAAAGTATTAATCCTAGAGGTCGATCTATTATATCCGAATAATTTGCATGATCGTCATAAATACATACCATTCTGCGTTGAACATGATACTCCATCTGGTGGTAAAAACAGGAAACTGCTCGCAACGCTGCATTCTAGGACTAAGTATGTCATTCATCACCGCAATTTGAAACAATGCCTTGAAGCAGGCCTAGTGCTTGAGAAAGTTCATCGCGCGATTAGCCTCAACCAATCACGTTGGCTCAAACCATATATAGACTTGAATACGAGGTTGCGAACAGAGTCCACTAACTCTTTCGAGAAAAACTTGTATAAATTGTTAAATAACGCAAATTTCGGAAAAAACCATGGAAAATGTTAGAAATCATAGAATTGTCAAACTTGTCACCAGGTGGAGTTGTAGGTATGGAGCCAATCATTACACGTCTCAGCCAAATTTCCACAGCAGAGAAATATTTGATGAGGAATTGAAGGCTATAGAGTTATCTAAGGTGGAAATATACTTTAATAAGCCACTATATGTGCTATTATATGTACGATTTCCACTATAAATTCATGCAACATCAGTTTAATGATGATTGCATGAAATTATTATATATGGATACCGATAGCCTGGTGTACGAGATGAAGTGTAAGGATGCATACGATCTTATACGCAACAAGATTTCGCGTTCCGACAGCTCTGATTTTCCTACAGACAATCCTTATAACATTCCAAGATGCAATGGTAAGGTAATTGGCTTGATGAAAGATGAAATGAGCGGGAGAATAATTAATGAGTGGGTGGCTTTAGTATCTAAAATGTACAGCTTTAGACTTAAGGATTATGAGGTAAGGACGTTGAAAGGTGTTAGAGCCTATGTTGTTAGAGATAGGATTAGCTTTAGTGATTATTTAAAATACCTAAGAAGCTGGGATATTACAAGCGTTGCTCAAAGCAGTATCATATCGAAAAGCCACTCCGTTTATAGTATAGAAGAGCGTAAAGTCGCTCTTAACAATAGCGATGACAGGAGGTATTTTCTGCCTAATGGTATCGATACACTGCCTTGGGGACATTGCAATATCCCTGCTACTATGCATTTAGATTAAGAAATCAGGTGTTATTATTATATTTTAGATTAAGAAATTATTTATTGATATTATTAGGTATTATCATCATCATCAGTATTGCCATTATGCTATAGGTTAAGGAAATTATATTATTATAATGCCATAGGTTAAGAAATTTATTTCATATCTATACATATGTTATGTGACAAATTATTTATTGAACGAAAATATATACATGTTATACAAAATCTGTTTTATTAACCCATGAATCATGTGTTTTGTCCATACCAAGACATCGAACATATAACTGGTTCTCCTTACGCCGTAACACCTTCTCAACGGGAAATATATCCGGATGCGCTGTTTCCTGCAGTTCTTCAGCGTAAAATTGACCTAGTATCGGTTTAGCTTGAAGATCTTCCAGTACATACGTAACTGGATTACCAACCTTCAGCTTAGCAATCTTAAACAGTTCGGTGGAAAAATTAGGAGTGTAGCCCTTTGCAAATATTGATTTATGTTTAGAAATCCGGACCTAATCACCAATTTTAAATTTTGCTGTCCCCATTACCTTAATATTATGAAACATAGGTAAATATGTATTTACCTCTAAAACTGAATCGTTTGGATAACGCATTTTTCAACGTTCCTACAACCCTTTCAACAATGGCTGCCTTTTTATACTATACCTTGAGTAATGATGTATTGCATAACTCTTCATCAACCCTTAAAATGTTTATTATAGAATTCACGTCCCTGATCCGATTGCAAGTTATCCGGAGCTCTACCCTCCTTCAAAATAGAAGTCATCGCTCGACAAACTTCGTCGGCATTCTTCGACTTTAGAGGACGTGTCCATGGGTATTTGGAATAGCAGTCTATCACTGTTAGAATATACTTGTGATTGCGGTTCTCTTTAGCATACGAAATAAATTCGGCTAAATCCGTCTGCCAGAAATCATCCCGATGCTTAACGATGGTTCGTTTCCTCATGAAATTCTTCCGCGCAGGCTTATGCAATTCTTCGACAACCGCCAACTTTAACGATTAATTTTCTCCTCAAGTTTATGATCGCACTCAGCCAATAATTTTGCAATCGATATCACCCTTTAAAACTTCCTTACACTTATCAACATAATTTTTGGTGGCTACATCCGCATCTGGCATTGGATCGATAACGTTGCGGACTCTTCTACCTTGCGCATCGTAATTACCTTCTTCGGAAAATTTTAAATTCGCCTCATCTACGTATCTCCTAGTTGCAACATCATCTTCTAGGATGGGTTCAGAGACATTGCAGTCTTTTACCTTGCATATCGTAATTATCATCCCAGGTTAATTTGATATTTGCGGCTGCATGTTATAAATGCGCTAGTGAATGTCCGTCAGACTTATCGATGTGCATTATTATGTATTTATATCTTTCCTCGGAGCTCTTCTTCGATACTAATGATTTCGCTATCATGACCAGTATGACCTGCTGCTTTCGATGCATGCAACAGTCTGAGCCGTTCAACAAGTTCGCGAGGAGTATTCCAGTATACATACTCCCTCACTCTATTCGACAAATTCTTCATGATGTCGCGACCGAAACGTTTCGTGCTGATTTGCGGATTAATAATCCTACGGAATTTAGACAACTTGGTGCCCATAATGGTGTGGGTCGTGATTCTTCCTATATGCGTTAGTTTTAGCTAGAATATCTGCGTAGGCTGTCTCATCATTCAACGTAAACTTCTTTGGCTCTTTCAATATAAGCAGTTCATATAGTCCGGGGGTGCCTTCATATACCTCATCTCTTATAATTAGATTGGGTCCTTCCATATCCACCGGAGAATCTCCGATAGCCCATTTACCTAAGTTTGGATCATAACGAAGACCGTATGTATTATCAATTTGTTCTTGGTTTCCGCGGATCAGTAATTCTACATAGTGGCGAGGTAAATGATCATATTGCTCTAAGAATTCATCGGCAATTCCAACGTCATGGAGTAAGCGCGTTAAATTAGTTGGCTCCGCCTGCTCTTCTTCCTCTTCAACAGGATCTGTTTCAGAAATAATGTCCGCTTCGGATAGAGGGGGTTTAAACGTAGCAGGTGCTGGTTCTACATCGGTTTCAACGAATGAAGGTACAACCGGAGGTCTGAACTCGAGCAGGGCAGGTGTTGATGATGCGGCAGGTACTTGTTTGAACTCCGATTTCACCGGTTCTACTTTAATTTTCGCGTTAGCAATTTGCTTCAAAGGATCCACTATAGATTTATATTCGGTTCCCCACAACGATACGTTTCAAGTTTACCTCTCTTCAATAATTCCAGCTTGCGTTTGATTGCATTACGGTCTGCGTTAACTTCCTTTTATCCATCTTATCTCGAACATCCATTGCGAGTGACTGCGTCTGAATGTGTATTATAAGCAGGTGATATAGCAATCAAATCCGCTTTGGTATCTGCCGTAATAAAAGTCTTTTACAATGCATGCGAAATCGTATTTAGTCTGCCAACATTGCGTTCACACTGATTTAAATTGATCGAAGGTCATATCTGTACCTACATGCTCATCGTATACATGCTTCAGATTTATGCAATCTTGTTTAAATAACACAACCATATTCATATAATCGCGAATGAATTGCTTAGGGATCTTCGAGTATGTTTCCCAGAGATAGAAAGAGTCTAGCCTGAGTGTCGCCCTCTACTGAAATAATCGCGAATTATGTTTTGATTGAGACACGAGATGTCGTCGAAGATCATTATAGCGATCTCTTCCGGCATGAGTACATCCGCCTTATCGTTGAATACATTATACCTAATACCTCTTATCGGCTTAAGTACATGCTCTAAGGATTCATACTTTGGTTGCTCGAGCGACTTAGAGTAAACGTATTAATTTTAAAACTGGCGGATCTCTCCCATTCCTAATACCTCTATTCGCCGGTCTCTCAGCTGAAGGTGCTCTCGCAGGTGGTGGTAGTGGTATAGCTAAAGCTGCCAACCACGCTTCTGCGGTGAAGAAGCAATTGGAGGAGGCTCAACGCCATAACCAAACAATGGAGGCGGTAGCTCTAAGTAGTGGCAAAGGACTTTATTTGCATCCTCATAAGAAGGGATGTGCTTTATACTTGAAACCTTATCCAAAAACTTATATACTTGCCTCGGAGAGCATTAATCGATTCCGGTCTAAATAAGCATACTAAAAATGTGACATTCTTTAGAGGTGTGTTTATGCGTGATGCTTTACCCCATAAACCGTATCTTAATGAGTGTGCTATCGTGAACTCATTGGGTTGCTTTCAAGAAACGAGGCCATGATGTCATCCACTACGATAGCTTCGGAGATTTAGCGCCATCACTTGAAATAATTAGATATTTAAGAGATTGTAAAATTAGATATAATTATGTCAAGGAACAAAATTATAATACATTTATATGTGGACATTTATGTCTGGATTTTCTATATAATAAATAGCTTCAAATATTATTTGTTTATTTGTATTCATGTTTCAAACGTTCACATTGACGGGCGAGGGAAACGTGCTCACTGCAACGTATTTTCCGCCAATCGAACTTGATCCTAATTATCAGTATGGATTAGGATTGTTAGGATTTTACGGTTACAATTCCACACGAAATATTCATTAGGGCAACAACAAATTTCACTATGTTACGGAAAATGGCGAGCATAAAGAGATTACGATTCCGAGTGGTGTATATGACATTGTGGAAATTAACAAATTTCTACAGCGTAAGATTAACCCGCTTAACACGATCGACTTTTGTATTAAGAGCAAACAATAATACGCTAAAATGCGAAGTTAAATCTATACATAACGTAGACTTTAGAAAGGAGGATTCAATTGGGCACGCTCGGTTTCTCACCTAACGTTTACAGAGCAGGCCACACCCACGAATCTGATTTGAATGTTCAAATAATTCACGCTACAAATATACATGTAGAATGTAATTTAACCGGAGGCGCATACAGGAACAATGAGCAGTGCATACAATCTTCGAGTTTGACGTACACGTTGAACCAGGTTATAAATGAATCAAGGAGCCGGCTACAGGTATTTATTTACCTGTGCTTACACGACATATAGATAACATAACCTTGAAATTGGTTGATCAAGAGGGTCAATTAGTGGACTTTGGTAACGAGAAAGTAACTATTAGGTTGGAACTGAAGAAGTATAGGCCTTAAGATTTACGAAAGTAGGCCTCAGACGAGAGCACATCGTTAACCGAAGACGACGTTCAGTTTCCACAAGGGCTATAAAGTAATAAGACGATATGGAAGAAGCGTTGAAAAGTTTATTCACAGGGGTGAGTTACGAAGATATGATCGTGGAATGCGATCGTCGAACTTATCATTCGTAGACAACAACCGCATACGACAACTCCGATGAGGTTAATCTGGATGTGCAAAAAGCCGATCTCATTACAGCTACTTACGATAGTGTTGTATATTTAGAAGGTACTTTAACCCTTAATGAAGCAACAAAGCGTATAATCTCACGAATAATGTACCTATCTTCCTCTTCGATGAGATTCGATTCATGTTAGGCGATCAGGTGATTAAAACCGTACGTTTACCTGGTATTAACAGCGCCATTAAGGGATATTCCTCATATACTGCAGATCAAAGTACTTGTTTATCGCATGCAGGATGGAGTTCGCAAATCAACTGTCAAACAGCACCAAGACCGCCTTCAGCGTTTCTATACCGCTCAAGCATGAGTTGGGATTTGCGGAGGGTTATACGAAGCCGCCAGTTAACATACGTCAAGAGCTGGTATTGGTTCGATCCAAGACCGATGTCGACTGCTACAGCGGTGAAACGGGTGTTAAGATCAACTTGACGAAGGTTATGTGGAAAGTTCCGTATGTAATTCCGAATGATGCTATGAAGCTCTCTATCTATCAGAAGATTAATAAAAATTCACCGATACATGTTGCGTTTCACGCTAGAGATTTGTACATATATCCGGCCTTACCCACATCAACGTCAATGATTTGGGCGATGAAGAGCAGTACTCCTTTCAACGTCCTCAATTGCTACTGGTTGCTTTCCACATGAAAAAGCGAAATAATAGGGAAGAGAGTGTAGCAAAATTCGATCACTTAAATATCTCGAATATAAAAGCAAATGTTAATAATAGAAGGTATTCGTATGAGCAGCAAAATCTCGTTTTCGCTGATAACAAACACGTGGATGCTTACGAAGAATATTTAAACTTTCGAAATCAATTTATAAGCTTCTCTGCTTAGTTACGAACAATTTAAGAGTCAACCGGTATTTATAATTAACTGTACTCGTCAAAACGAGAGTACTCATAATGTAGTTATTGATTTGAAATTGGAAGTTGAAGCATATTCGGCCTTTGTCACCGATAATTCGGCATATTGTGTTATTTTGCACAATGTATTAATTGAGTATGAAGCATTTACTAGCATTGTACGTAAGTGTAATTATCATATGAAGCTGAGTAAAGTTGTATATTGAATTATAGTAATAAAATACTGTTTCACATAATGTGCGTTTCATTTTTCACACCATGCAAACCTTCCAGAACCTATTTCAAGTTTTCCCGCCATAACAATTGCAGGAACCTAGATCTATTTAATACACCACTAGATGGAGCAGCGGTCAAACTCTAATCCGCTTTTAAAAATGTACCACTAGGTGGAGTCTATTAAAATACTGATTTACATAATATACGTTTATTTTTACATATATTTTACAAATATGGTCTATTAATGGTTAAAGCTACATCTTTTTCGGGAAGATGTGTACAATTTCAGTTAATAATGAATAATACTTTACATTATAATTATGCCCTATTAATGTTGAAAGCAATCTAAGATTTTGACAGAAAATACGCCTCTAGGTAATATACTTTCTTCATCGCTCAGACCTTCATTATATAGATTCGTTGCTACTTCATTTACAAAATCTTCATAAATCGAATAATTACGATAATCATTCATATAATGTAGCTTCTGATTTATCACCTCCACAGCCGAAAAGAAAAGGTTGATTGCTTGCTCGGATAATAATACTGCACTGTTTCCTCTGATTATTCTGATTCGCTTTTCTTAGTCGGTAATAAACAGCAATTTAATTTTTATACCATAACCTATATAGATAGCTTTCTCGGGTTGGTCAGATTTTAGAGTTTGGCGTATACGATGCTCAGTTTTAATGTTCGAGATTTCTCGCCATTCCTCCATATCAAAGTGCAGCCAGTATATGTCGGTAAATGTAGCCCAGAATAATTGTACTACAGGTTTAAAATCATTATTACTCTCAATGAACTTCCTACCTCGAGTACGGTGGAATTATCGATAAATAGCGCCCACGTTAATAATAAACGTTCTACAACAAAGATATTAATGAGATGTCTATACCGCAATACTAATTACCTTTAGACACCGCTTCAGGTGTATCAGACCATGAATAATCAGCTTTATCATCAATATCCCATATATTTCCTATATCAGACATCCGTTTGTTCAGCAACCATATTGTCTGACTGATTTCAATTAACTACTTATTCAACTACGTTACCACCCTATTTATAGCGAATGTGACGTCAGATTAAATGAGAATGAAGCTTAGCTGCATCCCCCAAGCTATCTTACATTACCTATGTTAGCGATAGGAAGTGCATTCCACTCGTTTAGTACCTGTGCTAGCGATAAGAAGTGCATGCGGAAATTATATTGTAAGTATGTAAACCTGTTTTAATCATTTATTCAATATTGGTATTTCTTAGATGGACCGTATAGTCTCTGAGTTTGAAGCGATAAAAATATTCGACATGTAATTAAATATGAATTGCTACAATTAAGTGCTGAAAATTTACTTACAATATGGAATAAGTTGCCTCATTATTATCAAGAGCATAGACAATTACGTGCTAGATGTGTGAAGCATTGGAATAAATCAATCAATGTATAATTAATGAAGGATAGTTTAGCCGTCATTTTAGCTTTACCAATATCTACGGCGCCTTCATAAACCAGCACAATTTGTTCAATGCACTTCTGCAGATTATGCACCTTCTCACCGGTTAACTCTTTCGTTAACCTCTCTGGGAGAAATATAGCATGTTCTTCTGTTTCTACCGCTACCTTTCTACCGAATGTAGTGTTTATAATTTTAATATTCTTTAGCCGACATTTATAATCGATAACCATATCAGAAACTTTTAATAGAGGCTAAAATTACCTGCGCTTACTAAATTTAGGTGTTGTAGAAGATCCATATTGAAGAGTGTAAAATAAGTAACTGAAGTTATATACCGATTGCAATTAGTATTTATATCGAATTTTTATCAATATATTGAGAATGTGGTTTCCGGTTTCATTGTTATATAAGAAAATAGTCACCCGTATGTAGAAATATTGCGCAATTATTCAATTGAAATCATTATCTTCCTTAATAGAAATGATATAGTTTACATACAAATTTTGAATAGCGTTAATAACCAAACGGATATGTCTGCGGTTCATAACCTTATTTTCATACATTGTAATATCTGTTAACATTTTATTTAAAATTGAAAATCGTATTTTATTACTTCAAAATACTGTAACTAGTATTTTAATTTTAAAAATGTGTACAAATGCAAAAGTAAAAAATGTAATTACATGTTTATTATTATCAAGTGCAGTAATTGGAGCATTTACAGGATGTTATTAAATGATAAAATGTGCTTCTTTAGGGTTTATATTTATTATTAAATTTATAATATTGCATTAATTAAAGCATATGATAATTTCTAAATTTAGCTGATTGCTGCACTTTGTTTTAGAATTAAGTAAAGAATGTAATTACATGTTTATTATCAAATGCAGTAATTACGTAACAAATGCAAATAGTTTACTTTATTACTTCAAATTTAATTGTAATTATTACATATGGTATTACACGCGCGAAATGTTTCCATCGAATACCTTCTCTTTTTAATACCGTCTCTCTTTTCAACCTGAAAACCTATTCGTTGATTTACTATTACGTCAGCTTAAATATTTATGTAAACACTCAAGATGTTATTTCTAGACTTTTTATATTGAAATTTTTCAATGTAAATTGAATTTTTATTTAATGTTTTGGGTATTAATTATTTTAGAATATAATTCAATTACATACAGCATCATATGATAATGATTGTCATAATTAGCTTTGCAACAAATGCATATAGTTTTAATTCATAACATCAAAGTATTTTTATAATTTATTAGCTTATTAGTACCACATATTTATCAACAAAGGCATTATTTTCTATTTATTATTAAATGCTTTAATTAAACATTATTTTCAGCTATTTTATTACTTTAAAAACAATAATAAAATCTGTATTTTAATTGTAAAAATGTAATAACATATTATAGTGTACATTAGCAATTATTTTTTAGATCGCGCGCTGGATATTGATTACTGCAATCGAATGAAAAGCTACTGATCCATTTACTGACGTCAGCTTAAACATTTCCGCTTATATCGCACTTTTTACGTTTCATATCTAAAACCCTGTCAGCCCAGTTGGTTATATGGACATGCATAGATTCATAACTTGACTTATTCGAGTTCGAATCCCGATGCAAGCAATGTTTTCAGGCTTTACCCTACAACCGGAAGTTCCTCTTCAACAGCGACAAACAAGACATAGATTCATAACGACTTATTCGAGTTCGAATCCCGATGCAATCAATTTTTTCAGGCTTTATCCTACAACCGGAAGTTCCTCTTCAACAGCGACAAACAAGATGTCTGCAAGGTCCCGCAGATTGCGACATCTCAACAACGCGGCGCCGGAAACCAACAGACCAGAAGCCTCTGAATACCTCTAAAGAAGCCCTTAGAAGCCGGCAAAGAACCTACGGGAAGCCGCTGAAGACGTCCAGGACGAAGACTCCAGAGGCTGCTGAATAATTCCAACATGGCGGTGTCGGAAACCATCACACCATAAGCCGCTGAAGACCTCTAAAGGATCCCTTAGAAGCCCGCGAAGAACCAACCGGAAGCCGCCGAAGACGTCCAGAGGCTGTTGAACAATTCCAACATGGCGACCACGTCTTTCATTGGACATCTACTGGGCCAACTTCCTTCCGGAACTCACCAAGGGGCGGGGCCCATCCTCGCATCCCATTGGCCTGATGTCATTGCTCCTTCCGGTAGGAGGAACCACGCCCTCTTCTCCACAAACTTCCGGTAGGGGCGGGGATTAAGTGCTCGCTCACGTCACTGATTCGAGTGACATCCCTTCCTGGTCCAGGATGAACATAGCCTTACTACTCCCATAATATTAGAGAATGTGAATCTTAGAACTAGAATCGGCATGTGGTAGCATCATGATAGTGTCACGCCCCACTATACTATATATGCATAACTGAGACCTCAGCAGTGGATAGGAAGAGGAAGAAGACACGATTCCGTAACCAGCACATTCTACTTGACGCCAATGGATTTTTTCTCTGGAGATACGTAAAAAATGGAGTATTTCGAGACAAGCCATCTACTGCCAACAACATGAAGCAACACATACGAGATGTGTTTCAAAACATTACACCCCATACTTTGTCTCGTGTGAGGCAGAATTTTGCAAGACAACTACAACTGTGCGTCGGACAAGTGGAAACATTCATGAACATTTACTATAAATTTATTCTTTTGTAACTAGTATTTTTTGTTCCTTAATTTGTTCTTAGATTTATTTATTCAGTTGGGTTGTATTGTAATTCTCAGTTTATCGAAAATGAAGGCTTAACTAGTCATTTTAGAGGTACACTATGGGGTATTTTTGGAAAGCCCATGAGGAACTCTATCGACTGGTCAAATGAAATATAGGATGTTCCATTTAAAAACAAGGATAAATGAAATTTTGTATTTGTGACTCACTCTGTACAACAATAAAATTTTCTATATATTGTAATGACCCAAAAAAAATGAGTAGGAAATAAATTATTATTATTTTAAATATTATAATAATGCCGTAAATAATAATTTATTCAATTTATTTCAGTTCCAATATCAAAGCAAACAGAACTTTTGCCTGCGCACGAGTTCCCACCTTTCATATGTGCAAATCCATCCCACATGAATTTGCCAAACCCCACTTCATCGCCAAGTATATAAGCCAAAGTTTTGATATAATTCGACTCTCTGTTCTGCCAAACACTTCTTTGTGGAATATCCAGCAGAATTTCTCTGCAACCCGCTTTTAATAGTAATATATTATTATTCCTGTACTTCTCTGTTCGAGAATATCAAACCTGGCCAGCTCTTAAAGCGATTTCGTGCAATTTACGTTATTGTTATAACGCATTTCACCATTTCGAAATCTGACTTGTATTATAAAAATAATTAAAGAATTCCTGTGACATAAACAATCCTCAAATAAATAATTTGATGCTAAAGAGGGACTAGCTCTTATACCAAGTTGCTCTATCAGCTGATCTTTCGGCGGAAGACTGGCTTGGCATCGATCTCTTTTCATGTAACGATGCTTGAAGCTCGTCTGGAGGATCAAAACTAATGCTAGCACCTTTGCAACGTCTTATTATTATTCCAACCTTCAAAATTTTACGTATTTAAAGTGTTCGAATTAACTACAAATAAATAGAACCGCTAAGAATTCGCTGTTTAAGACGAGGTTACCTAACCTGGCCATTACCCAATTCCCAACCAAAACTCGCTGTAATACCCACTCTACTTATTTAGAGTGTCCGTATTAACTCTGAGTAATTAGGATCCCTAAGAGTTTACTAAGTTCGGCTCGAGATTATCTTGGCCGCCAGCGAACTCACAATCACACCCCCTGTATATGTTAATATCCCCAGAATCTCCTTGTGTAAATATTACCCAATATAGACAAACTCAGACATAACGGAAACGTTAAATTTCCTTTTACGAAAATAAATAAACAAAACAGGTCGTTTCGTAATGTTTAATGCGAATACAAGACGTCATTAATTGTACAAGGTTATTTCCTGGTTTTAATTTATTTAGGATATTGGAGTAAAATATCCCAACAAACCGATTGAAGCTCTCCGATAAATAGTGAACAATTCACACGATTAAATAACGTTCCTATTTATGCAAATAATAAATGTTTCATTGAGCTTTAGTGATGCAACAATCACATCTGGCGAAAGATTGCATATACGCATAAACTCCACTAAACGAAAGTACACGAATGCATGATTTCGTCCCCAATTAATTATTTTTTTAGCCCTATGTATATATTTAGTTCAATTAGAATATAAGGATAGTTATAGTTATTTGAACCCTTCCATGTGTATAAAAACCAGCATTCTAACTACTTCAAGGTCCCGATTCAGCGTGACATTAAATTTCGTCACAATTTAAACTTCCTCTTTAGATTGAATTATACTAAAATCCTCCTATCCAGGTAGTCCAATAATTAATCAAAGCTCAATTAATTATTCCACATTACAGAAAAGGAACTTTATTACACACATCTCAATTAATATCAACTTACCTCTTGATATTAATTATCCAATTGATCTGGTGAATATATACATATTCTTCCAAAGTAAAACTAACCACATTTATAACCTTATTTTTCACTTCAAAACCGGCATATTTTGTGTATACTTTCAAAACGTATAACAGGTTGGTCATCTACCCACCAGTGACCAAGCGAAAATAACCGCCAGGACATTATTCATTTTAGTTTCATTTTTATAATACTAATTTACTTTCCAGAATTGTATCTTTTTGTTGTTAACCAAAATTTTATTTTATCTAAATATATGTACAGAATTTGCTCGTACATGATTATTTAAAAGTTATAAGTCTAAAAACAGATCCCACTGCCACACTGTACTGTACCTAGTCAAGGTATATTAACTAAATCCACATAGTGGAAATGTAATTCGTTAAGGACCCGAAAGGGTCTTACAATATTTACAACATCTGACAAAAACTAGAAGACTTGTGCTAATTTTTAGTTAGGTCTAACTTGCATAATGTAATTTGGTCAATTCACAAGAAATTATCAAATATGACCTGTTTTTCATAGAAAATCGATCATAAATCTCTTCAGGTTCATAATAAACCCATAGTATGTGATAACTCTTTATTACCTTGAGAGTACAAAGCGAAGTATCGGGTAAAATATACAGGGTGCTGTTTAAAAAAACGCAACTTTGGGATGCCACATATTTATCAGACACCCTGTGTAGTGGTAAATATTTATACAGAGTGGGCAGTAGACCTCTATATCACCTCACGAAATTATCTCAAACCGTTTAGGCATAGCAGAAGAAATACGGGGAATTTGAGCACCCTGTGTAAGCATAAAAAACCTGCAGTTCCACACCCGCGTTGCCATATCTAAAACAGTTGCACAAATAGACCAATTACTGTTAAAGGTAAAAGTTTAAAATGGGATTTGCAAAATGTATGGGGTTCAAAGTAGTGTGAAAAAGATGAATATGAATAATGTAACACCAAATTGGCCAAAAGATTGACGTAGCCAATAAAATATGTGTAAGTGATCGTTTTTGGTTTTAATTTAAATGTGTGTTCTACCGGAGCGCTTCAATAAGTTTTTCAAGTCTGAATCCCATCGAATACAACAATTTAACGAGCGTTTGAAAAGTAAAAGTGTTTCAATGCGTTCTTTAGGACCTCTAGGGAAAACAAACAATTTAATATTCATCTAGAAAAACGGCTTTATAATTACTATGTTATGTCATGACCAGATTTAACAAATACATCCACTTTTGTCTCCCAGGCACCAAGTGTTTGTTATTATTATTTTTATTTAATTGATTAGATTGATAGATTTGACTAACTGACTTCAAAATGACCACCAAATCCACGCACACAAAAAATGACCACCAAAAATGGTTGTCGTGTTGATCAAGTTGACTTGATTAATTCTTTTGATTAATTGACCTGATTAACTGATTTGCTTAATTAATCTGATGAAAGTATATGTCGTAGGATCAAATCCTACTCGAGGTAAACTTTTGTTAGTGGAGTTGATCGGCCTATTTCCACAGTTTATGTTCAAGATTTCTGAAACGTTGTTTGACTTCGGGGCCGTACCGAGTTACTAATTTTGTATTATAAGTGTTTTGTAACTGTGGTTTCCTATTAGTGGAGTTGATCGGCCTATTTCCACAGTTTATGTTGTAACTGTGGTTTCTTATTAGTGGAGTTGATCGGCCTATTTCCACAGTTCATGTTGTAACTGTGATTTCCTATTAGTGGAAATAGGCCGATCAACTCTACTAATAGGAAACCACAGTTACAAGACACTTATAATACAGTAAACTTTTGTATTTAAACAATTGATTTGATTAATTGATTTGATTTCAAAATGACCGACAAAAACAAAGATGACCTTCAAAACAAAAGTGGGCGACAAAGTGGCCGATGAAAATGACCGACACCCTTCGGCGTTTACACGAATTCAGAGGTCCTTGGAAGCTATGCACTGCGGAACTCGTTCTACTCGTTTGTCATTCTCCTTTCCTTTAACGTTAACATTATTAATTCATCATCTTCCGCTTCTTCAAGTAGCATTTTTAACAATATTTTATTCATTTGTGTAGCCAAACAGACGTCTACCCCGAACGATAAGAAGTGATACTGAGAGTATCTATTTAAAGCTTATTTTCCCGTTTTATAACTAATTCTGAATTAATTAGAACCTAGTATCCAGTCCCGCCTGTCTATTAACGAGCGTAAAATATTTACGAAAAAAATTATTCTCCTGTTTCATATATTTTCTGACCAAGACATTACCCAAACGTGACAAATTATATTTAAAGGGCAGCTACCTGTTTCAGAGTAACCAAACCTGGCCCTGAATATAAAGAATTTACTAGGAAAGATTCCGTTTATCCGGAATATCTTGATAAAACTATCACCAACTTCACCTAACACCTCCTGATTACATTTTCATATTCACAATCCGGGTTGTAGCCCTGTTATTCCTATTTTGATTAAAAAAATCCTGAATTAATCTTGTATAATTAGAGTAAATATTTTATAACACTTTCCCTATTAAAGTATTTATAGTAATGTAATTATCGCTACCAAAACACTTTAAAAAAGTTCCAATAAACATCGTAAACTTTGAAAAGTAACTATCGGTTTTACTTCTGAATAACACTAACCTAGAGAGAATTTCTATAAAAATTTATAACGTTTTGTAGACAAGCTGATAACAGAAAAAATATTCCTTTTTAAATATTTCAAGATAAAAACTTAAGCCATATTAACTGGTGCCGTTTGAACTGTTGCGAAGCATCAAGAAAGAATTTGTAAGTTTGAAGTAGTGTATTTTACTGGAATCCTTTTTCTGATTAGTTACTGTCTGATTTTGTTACTAATAAGTTTTCCCTCCGCTGCTCAGCCAAAAGAAGCCGAATACTCTCCCCGTGTTGTCTACGGAGGAAACGTCTTGAACCAGATATCCGCATATTTTTCAAAATTATCAATTAGAAAATTTAGTGTAATTTAGGAATTGTATTTTGTCGTTTTCAAGTTAAAACTATTCGTAAAATTGCATATACTAGATAATATATGTATAAAATCCTGCTGTTATCCATTCGACAGTAGTAACCAGTAACGAATTTATACAGTAATCTCAGCAGTGATTAATAGAGATATCCAAGCAAACATGATCTGATATTTGAGGTAATCCGAGGTTGGGTAAATTAGAATTGTATGAAGCTTGCACACGTAAATTAAATTACTAATACTTTAGATTAAGTTGCATTACAAATGCTCAATCACAGGGCGATAACTGTCAATTTTTGTATAATATTTTATTATTATTTAAGATGCTCAACTATACATTATAGTTATTAATGAATGCGCCATTGTTTCAATTTATTTAAAAGGAAAATACGTTTGTGTACAGACATAAGCGAGTTCCTCCTCCTGGTGGTCAGATATATGGTTAGCTGTTCTACTGAAGTTCGTTGTGACGAATACCTCCTACTGGAGCACCATCGATTTGAAGTAGAATATTTACGAGTTATTTCAAATTTCAAACAAGTTAGTGGCACTTCTATGATACACCTATTGTGTTGCTAACCGTTATCGAGAAGCTCACTCCCATTCATGCCCTAATAAATTATTTTCAAGAAATTATTCAAATAAAATAAAAATATATTGCAGTAAAGAGCTAACCAAAACTTTGGCGCAATTTGTTAAAACGTTGTAAGGTAAACGTAAGTTTGCGCTTTTATATCTAAAATTTACAAGTAGGAAATTTGAAATTGATTAAAGCCTTTTGCAGCCGAAGGGCTTCTTCTGTTAGGGTTTTTATAAGGAATTTAATGCAGAAGAGTTGGAGTTAAGTAAGCGATTTATACTATTGTTAAATAAGTAATTATTTCATTGTGTTAATATTTTGATTAAATTTTATATTAAAACATTCATCTCTATATTAAGTACTTTATATAAATTATTAATTCACTGCAGTATATAAAGAGGCGTTTTATGCTGGAGAAATTGACTAAAATCCACGTTTATTATTTAATGTGCAATCTTAGTTATTAATGATATTATTTCAAATAACTGCAAGAAAACTGAGTTCCTTTTCTATCAGATTTTCAATTTTCAACCAACGGAAAATTTTATAAAGAATTCGAGGCAGAATTCAGATCCGCTGCTTTGCGTCCCAACGCTTTTCACGTAGTCGCATAACGTTACTATAGCAATTTATGTAGCTGTATTACATTTATTATATATCTCATTGTGTGATCACAGTTTTAAAGCATATCCTGACAAAAATCTGTTTATTTGATAGTTTTCCTTCTTTGGTCTCAAAACGGTTGCGTTAAAGAATTGTATTTACTATTAGGTTAAGTGGAATATTGTTTAATCTATTGAAACCTTATTCAACGCATAATATGTGATTCTGCTTTGACAGGAAAACAATTTGCCAATACTTAGAGTTACTAATAACTGATCATTTATTTTACACCAAAAAATGATCCTTTTTATCTGTTTACAATGGATTGTTTCATTTCTAAATAGAGACTATTATTCGGAGTGACATTTGCCGCTTGGAAATCGTACTGAAAAAAAAAATGTAAAATGTGAAATATCAGAAATAATAAAAATGGCTGAATGAGTATGTAAGCTTTACTGAACTTATTTGTATGGAAGTCTAATTTTGTTTTAATAATCGTATATTAGAGTTATTACTGCTCCGTTACCATTAATAGTTTAGTTCATTAATAACCTTAATTAGTAATCATTGCAATAAATCGTTCTTATTAGTTTCTGCAAATCATAATTTTAATATAACACTCACACAGATATTAATAAATTAGTTCATTAATAGGTTGACATCTACATAATGTGAAGTACCTTCTCTCGAAAATGTCCTTGCGAAAACCGAATAAATTGTGTATAGAAATGTTTCCGCATTTATGGTAATATAACAATTTGGATTCAGCTATGTAAATCCCAAATTTTTACCCTTGAACCATCAAGGATAACATTTCCTTAAGCATTAGAAAACAAAAAATACTTCTTTACGTATATATGTTGCATTCTGATACGTATTCAAATAATATATAAAAGACTTTGCCTCACAATTTTAAATTTACTTGTCTAACGTCTATGGAACTGAAATAAATCACACAATCTTTTATAGCTATTTCCTTTTATATTAAATGTTAAAGTATAAAATTCTTTACAACTTTTTCAATCTTGTTCGATTGTTATAAAAGTGTAATATAGGGTTGATTTTAAAAAGTTTAATCTTTCCAGTAAAGATGACGTTTAACCTTGCGAAATTCCAGATATGGATAAAAATTTGAATGAAGGTGGTTAATAAAAAGAAAAAGCTCTACGTGCTACGGATATCGGATTTTGCGAAAATTTTGAAAACAATTCTAATTTGTGGTCCTTTTTTTGAAGTGTTTAAAATATTAAAAATAGGAAAAACTGTTTGGACGGAATATTGTAGCTCATACTTTTGTGTACAATATTCATGTTTCATCTGAATTCGTTACTAAAATACAACAGGTATTTTAAGAAGCATTATATACTTTCAAATATTGAATTCTTCAATAATTTGAACCATTAACGTAATCAAATGGATCAATTAGTGAAACGTACATAAGTTGTATAAAAACAGCATTCATAGAAATGTACAAACGCTGGACATTACAAAATTATCCTTTAAAAACATGTTTTTAAGTGTAGGCGTACGCGCACACGCACACACACGCATACTCGCAACCACGCACTCACCCACACTCCCGTACACGCACATACCCACACAAACACACCTGCACACACGCACATACGCACACACGCACACACGCACACACGCACACACGCACACATGCACACACCCACACCCACACACACAGATTCACGCGCATACGTACACACGCACACACACACACACACACACACACACACACACACACACACACAGATGCACACATACCAACACACATACACACACACGCACACACATGCATACGCACGCATACACACACACATACACACACATACAGACACACACAGCCAAACACAGCCAAACACACACACACACACACACACACACACACACACACACACACATACACACACACATAACACACATACACATCACACACACACACACACACACACACACACACACACACACACACACACACACACACACACACACACACACACACACACACACACACACACACACACACACACACACACACACACACACACACACACAACACACACACACACACACACACACACAGACTACCGCACACGTACACGCACACACCACAGACGTTCACCTGACACATGCTCACATGCCACAGACGCGATACAAATACACACGCACACGCTCATGCAAAGATACGCACAAGCACACACACACACACACACACACACACACACACACACACACACACACACACACACACACACACCACACAACACACGCTCACACCACACAGCTCACACGCGCACATACATACGAGCGCACACACACACACACACACACTCACATACGACACACGCACACACTCCTGTACACACACACACCACACACCACACACACAGCACACACACACACACACACACACCATGCACGAACACACACCACACAAGCACACGCGCACAAGCACACACGCACGCACGCACACACGCACACAAGCAGACACGCACACACGCACACACGCATACACGCATACATGCACTCACGAACCTACAAACACACTAACACACGAACACACTCACCCACTCACACACTCACACACACACACACACACACACACACACACACACACACACACACACACACACACACACTCACACACGCGCACACGCACACGCACGCACACACGCATGCACACACACACACACACGCACGCACGCACACACGCACACAAGCAGACACGCACACACGCACACACGCATACACGCATACATGCAGTCACAAACCTACAAACACACTAACACACGAACACACTCACACTCACACACACACACACACACGCACGCACACGCGCACACGCACACGCTCACACGCACATACGCACACACGCACACGTACATACGCACACACGCACACACGTACATGCACACACGCACACACCCACACACACACGCACACACGCACACGCATACAGACGCATACACGCTCACATACACACACGAACACACAAACACACTAACACACGCACACACGCACACACGTATACATGCACACACGCACACACGCACACACGCACACGCACACGCACACATGCACACACGCACACACGTGCACACGCACACACGCACACACGCACACACGCACATACGCACCACGCACACACCCACACACGCACACACGCACACACGCACACACGCACACACGCACACGCGCACACACGCACACACGCACACGCGTACAGACGCATACACGCTCACATACACACACGAACACACAAACACGCGAACACACGAACACACTCACTCACTCACACACGCAGACACGC
>JARFJB010001344.1:2062500-2080000 GCA_036346205.1 Vesta saturnalis
TCACGCGCACACGAACACACGCACACACCCACAGACGTTCACCAGCACACAAGCTCACAAGCGCACACAGACGCGCAAACAAAAACACACGCGCACACGCACATGCAAAGATACGCACACGACGACACACACACACACAACACACAGCACACAACCACAACGCTCACACGCAACAATCACAGCGCGCACATACATACGAGCGCACACACACCACACACTCACATACGCACACACGCACACACACACACACTCCTGTACACACGCACACACCCACACACGCACACACGCACACAAGCACACACACACACGCGCATGCACGAACACACACACACACAACACGCACACAAGCACACGCGCACAAGCACACACGCACGCACGCACACACGCACACAAGCAGACACGCACACACGCACACACGCATACATGCACTCA
Source organism: Vesta saturnalis (assembly GCA_036346205.1). Lineage (NCBI taxonomy): Eukaryota > Metazoa > Arthropoda > Insecta > Coleoptera > Lampyridae > Vesta > Vesta saturnalis. The sequence continues at coordinate 2,062,933 of JARFJB010001344.1, forward strand.
CGAACCTACAAACACACTAACACACGAACACACTCACCCACTCACACACTCACACACACACACACACACACACACACACACTCACACACGCGCACACGCACACGCACGCACACACGCATGCACGAACACACACACACACACGCACGCACGCACGCACGCACACACGCACACAAGCAGACACGCACACATGCAGTCACAAACCTACAAACACACTAACACACGAACACACTCACACTCACACACACACACACACACACACACACACACACACACACACACACACACACACACACACACACACACACACACACACACACACACACAACACACACACACACACACACACACACACACACACACACACACACACACACACACACACACACACACACACACACAGACTCACGCGCACACGTACACACGCACACACCCACAGACGTTCACCTGCACACATGTTCACATGCGCACACAGACGCGCATACAAATACACACGCGCACACGCACATGCAAAATACGCACACAGACGCACACACACACACAAGCACACGCACACAACCACACACGCTCACACGCACACAAGCTCACACGCGCGCACATACATACGAGCGCACACACACACACACACACCACATACGCACACACGCACACACACACACTCCTGTACACACGCACACACCCACACACGCACACACGCACACAAGCACACACACACACGCGCATGCACGAACACACACACACACACATACACGCACACAAGCACACGCGCACAAGCAAACACGACACCACGCACACAAGCAACAGCAACACACACGCATACATGCACTCACGAACCTACAAACACACTACACACGAACACATCACCCACTCACACACACACACACACCACACACACACACACCACACCACGCACACACGCACAACGACACGCACACACACACATCACGAACACAGCACAAACACACACGCACCACGCAGCACACACCACACACAGCAGACACGCACACACGCACACACGCATACACGCATACATGCAGTCACCAAACCACAAACACACACACACACACACACACACTACAACGCACACAGCACACACACACACCCTGTACACACGCACACACACACACGCACACACGCACACAACACACACACACCACAGAACACACACACACACACACACAAACACACCACACAAGCACACGCGCACAAGCACACACGCACGCACACACGCACACAAGCAGACACCACACGCACACGCACAGATACATGCATCACGAACCTACAAACACAACACAACACTCACACACACATCAACACACACACACACACACACACCGCAACCACACGCACGCACACGCATGCACAACACACACACACACACCACGACGCACGCACACACGCACAAGCAACGCACATGAGTCACAACCTACAAAACATAACACAAACACAACAACACACACACATACACACACACACACACACACACACACACACACACACACACACACACACAACACACACACACACACACTACACACACACACACACAACACACAACACACAACACACACACACACACACACACACACACACACACACACACACACACACAACACACACACACACACACACACAGACTCAGCGCACACGTACACAGCACCACACAGACGTTCACCTGACACATGCTCACATGCGCACACAGAAGCGCATACAAATACACACGCGCACACGCACATGCAAAGATACGCACACAGACGCACACACACACACACACACACACACACACAAGCACACGCACACAACCACACACGCTCATATGCACACAAGCTCACACGCGCGCACATACATACGAGTGCACACACACACACCCACACACTCACATACGCACACACGCACACACGCACACACGCATACACGCTCACATACACACACGAACACACAAACACACTAACACACGAACACACTCACACACTCACACACGACACACGCACACACACACACGACACACGTATACATGCACACATGCACACGCACACACGACACACGACACACGCACACACGCACACACGCACACACGACACACGCACACACACACACGCACACGCACACACACACAGCACACACGCACACACGCACACACAGCACACAGCACACGCACACAGCACACACGCACACACACACGCACACACGCACACACGACACACGCACACACGCACACGCAACACACAGCACACGCACACACACACACGCACACAGCACACGCACCACGCACACGCGTACAGACGCATACACGCTCACATACACACGAACACACAAACACCGAACACACGACACACTCACTACACACGACACACGCACACGACACACGATACATGCACACACGCACACACGTACACACGCACACGTACACACGCACACACGCACACGCACACACGCACACACGCACACACACGCACGCTCACATACACAAACGAATACACAAACTCACGAACCCATTCACAGACTAACACATGCACTCACGCAATCACGCACACACGCACATACACAGTACACACGCACACACGCACACATACACACACGCACACTCACAAACGCACTCCCACACATGAACACACACACACACACACACACACACCACACACACACACACACACACGAACACAAACACACATGCAAACACGCGCACACATATACAAGCGCATAGGCTCACACGCACACATGCACACACGCTCACACACACACACACACACGAACTCACGCATACACCCGCACACTCGTACAGACCCATACACAAACGCAAACACACACAAACGCACACACACACACACCCACACACACACACACACACACACACACACACACACACACACACACACACACACACAACACACACCCACACACACAAGCACAAACACACGGTATATGACCTGAATATTTATTTAACTAGTAAATCTTATATACATATCTATAAATATAGTATACCCCAGAACCCCAAAGAAACCAAAAATTAAGTTAAAATTTACGATGGCAAGTAATGAGTCACAGCTTGTGCTCACGGCAATTACAATTTAAATTTTAATTATTAAAAAAAATATATAATTATTACGTGCCCCTTCCGGTCGTTGTAAGATCTTACTGGTCGTAGCCTGAATTGGCCAATTTAACACGTAATCCCATTGGGATATTTACCAAAACCCGAAAAAAAAAGATTTAATTAATTAGCTTGCTTGCCTTACGCTTCACACAGTATACAGCAAAATTTAGAGGAAATAAAACTGGCCCGAACAACCTTGTCGACAGGAAAAAGTAATGTACATAACACATAAAGATTACGAGACAACATTACAAATGCATATGAAATTAAATGTTTAACTTTTGCAATAGTTCATCGTAAGACAAATAATCGTTACACCCGGTATATTTCAATCAAAACAGGAGTTAAATCGTTGGGTGAATGTAGCCACAAAAGCTAGAATTAATTGGGTTAAAATGGAAGCTACATCTTGATTGGGTGCGGTCTATCAAGTCACCTTTAATCATTCGATTAAAGTGTTACTTGTGATTGAGTGAATACATATACCGTTTTAGAAAAAAAATTTTTGTGAATATGAACTGCAGGAAGCACCTTAAATATATAAATGTTATTAAGAGGTAACAATTGTCAATTGTTTGGTTACAAAATTAATATCAGTATATTTATTTTCGTTGTAGAAATTCACTAAGATCCGCCTAGGTGTATTTGAAATTTGGAAACACAATCGTGTAACCAGGTGATACGGAAAAGATCTAACCTTTACTGGCGAAACTCTTATGTGATCTTGCAACCTTCATGTACTGTTCCAATGATCTAGCAGCCTTCACGTATATGGTCACGGATGTCAGCAATGCTCTTACGTTTTCCAGTAATAATCATGTACTTTGGATGTAACGTAACAGTAAAATGTGGGCAGAAAATTTAAGAAGGAATGCCGTTAGAAACATAGGAAGTAAGGAGATGCTAAAAGGAGGTAAATATAAGTACGCTGTTTAATTAATTATGACCGTTTATACCTCTTACAGGTGACAAACTAGCCGGTAGTGAACATTCAACGTAATTTCGATTGAGGTGTCTTTATATGTAAAGAATTAGTATTGAATGATTTTATATTCGAAAACCTGAAAACGATTTTAATTACAATGAGGTTATCGAAACATGTGCTACTTACCGAAGATGTGGACGAATGAATAGTTTCAATTATATCCACCTTTTAAAAGCGTTAGTAATGCTTTTACTTAATCAAGTGTTACCTTAATTGAGAATTTTCCAAAAAATGATGCTTCAGCATCCAGAACCAGAAACGAAAAATCCCCTAGAAAATCAACATCCATTCTTAAGAAGTAAGAAATAAAAATTGGCCAACACCTTAAAATCAAGTTTACAAACTTGAGAAAATTTTTATTTAATCATTGTTGCCAAAAGTTAAAATGTGTAATAGAAAATATGTATTTTGTGAATATCTTTTTTTTCTCTATTTGACCCTAGTAGATCCCAGGTTCCTTTTTAACTGATTTATATTAAATGATCCGAAATCTCGCTGAAGGTACTAAATTTGACTTATTTTTAAGTAAGTAAGAGATATGCACAGAAGTTACATACGTTAATTTAAATGCAATTAGAGATACGTAAAAATTTGCTAAATAGTGAATTGGAAGCATTCAACCTAAGAACAAATTGCTGTTTTTAGTAAGTAAATTTGGCAAAATGCCGAACGTTATCAAAAGAAACGTTTTCCAATTAAACACGTAACAAGATGCTGCTACATGTCTAACCTGCATGTAAACATTTTTTTGAAAGTGCGCTCGACTAAGCTCCTGCGTACGGTCGTTTGACCGCAGAGCACTTGGATGCGTGGGGTTTTGCAGGGTTGCTACAATGGTGTTGACGTGGTTAGATAGCCACTAAAGGATAGGCGCCACAGGTTTTAGTCAGGAAAGGGGAGAAAAGGAAAGAAAAGGAAAAGAGGAGTAGAGTAGGGCAGGCCCTGTAAAACCTGAAACAGGTAGTGCTCCAAAAAAAAGGAACAATTTAAAAGAGAGACAAACTTTTACCCGAACAACCACACAGTAATCGTTTATTTAATTTAATTTAAACTCAAATTAATACTTGTCGAATAAATATCGAACGTAAACAAATATGATACTATGCTAGTTTTCCCCCAAAGTATTCATAACAATCTTAACTTACAACATAATTATAATTCAGCCCTGACGATGGCAAGTGGTGAGCCGTCGCAGATGCCCACAAAGAATAAAAAAACTAAATGTATTTAGTTCGTTAATCGAACCCTAAATGTAAAAGAAAAGTTTCGTTAATTGTGCCGCTCCCGACGGTTGTAAGTACTTACAAATCGCAGCCGAAAGGGCGAAAGTAACCCATAAAGTGCGATCTAAAATAGATCCACAATGAAAATAGTAGTGCTTAAATATTTTGCAACAGCTTGCCTACGTTTCACAAAATAGAATTTAAATCCCCAATGATTTTAATTTCGGTTTCTTGAATTTTATTAAAAACATTAAGAAGTGGTATTAAATAGAAATATCCGGATAGTCTGTTCAGTGCAAGGAATAGAATTGAAGCAAGACATTCAATAGTACAGAAATTTTATTACAGCAAAACCTGCTCTGAACAAAATTATCCGTAATGACAAATAATTAATATTAATCAAAGACAAAGTACAGAAAAGCTACAGAAATTCTAAATTTGACTATAAATATATATACGGTTTCATACAATGACTGTAATTCATTTGACCTCGATATCTGTTCCACCCTGTATAATGTATTTTAAAAACAGGAGCTTCAACGCGCAGCTACCGTGAAACAAAGTAGGTCAACGTCCCAGTGAATATAGGTGTGGTTTTTTCTTTCTTTTTGTATGTAGAAATTAATTACAAATTGAACAAATCAAACTCTAAATTATTCAACCACTTTAGCCTCCAGTAAAAGAATGTTATTATAAATGATAAATTTTTGTTACAAGTAAGTAATATAAGGTTAAACCCCCCCAAATGTAACCTAACTCTGTGGTACTAATTTTAGCAATACACGGTTCATTACATAAATCCTGTGTATATTGAATAATAAAGAATTCTGACCTTTGATGAAGAATTACCAAACTGTAAATGCCCTTCGTGTTTCGAAGGTGGTAGTTACTTTGTGGAACCAAAACAGCTAATCAGTAATTAAAAGCCAGCATTCCAGTAAGAATAGGTACGAAGGTGATCGGTAGTGCATTCCAATTTGCTAGTTATGTATATAAATGAAGAATAGATGTTTATTTCGCCGGTATCAAGGCGCTGAAAGTGATACAAGTAAGTACGTTGCTAATTACCTTATACAAGCATACCTCTTTTTAGATGTTTAGAGCCGATAGCGATGATTTCGCTTCAACAGACCTATGTTATTAATTTAATTAATCTTGCGAAAGTACCTAAATAAAAGAAACGATTTACTAAAGTTGTCGAACATGTGTTAAACTTACCGGAGGATGTGAAGAGTGAAAATTGCAATAAATCCGCTTGTAAAGCGTCAGTAAAGTTTTATACCAAAAAAACATTACATTATATGAAAAATTTTCCAAAGAAACGATGCTTAAACATCTTATAAACGGAAGGAAAAATTTTTCTTGCAGATCAACCTTCTCATCGGAAAATGGCGTGTTAAGAAAAGAAAGATTAGGAACAACGCCCTAACAAAAGCAATATTGCCAAACTATTCAAATTATTCAAACTAGATAAGAATGTTAAAACCAAATTATGATAAATAAATTTTACAGATATCCCATTGTTGTCTTTTAAAACAAGATTCCTTTTCAAAACTTTATTAAATGACCATAAATTGTAGAGATGGCGCAACTTATATCTATAAAGGAATAAAAAAAAAGATGTGTACGTTAAATCAATTAGTTTTTTAACTGTAGAGATGCGAAAAATAATTTTTTGAGGTACGCAATTAAAAACATTCCACCAACGAATAAGGAAATATTAATATTTAGATCTAACTAATTAGTTCATTCATTAGATAAAGTAAAGGAAATTATCGAAAATACACGTTATTCGCGATAAACACGTAACAATGCAGTACTTCGTAAGAAGTGAAAATACTTGAGGGACCAGTTTTCTTAATAATTGGGTAAAATCAAGCCTATTCGTTCGGGAGATCCCGTACGAGCGACATCGAAACCCAAGTGGTCTCACTTCTGTTTTTAAGAGACGTTGTCAAACCGCGATGGTCGACCGGTAACTTAACAATCAGTAATAGTACGAGTAACAATGAGAACAGCGAATACATAGTTGATGCTGCAGAGGACGCGACTTTGAAAATTACTTCACAATAGAATGACGTCCAAACCACCGAACCAGCATTTCTAGACATCAGCCGGAAAAGAAAGTGCAATCAAATCAATTCTAAGTATAATGACACCATTCTTGAAATTAAAACGAAAAAAGTACATTTTCTGGAACCTCGTCAGTAACGGCAAGTCAGACTGCGATGATCTCTTATTCTTTCGTAGCCTTTTACCTCATGTTATCAAATACTTGAGGGACCAGTTTTTTGAATAATTGGGTAAAATCAAGCCTATTCGTTCGGGAGATCCCGTACGAGCGACATCTAAACCCAAGTGGTCTCACTGCAAGTCACTTCCGTTTTTATGAGAAGTTGTCAAACCGCGACAGTCGACCGGTAACTTAACAATTAGTAATAGTACGAGTAACAATGAGAACAGCGAATACATAGTTGATATTGCAGAGGACGTGACTTTGAAAATTACTTCACAACAGAATGACGTTCAAACCAACGAACCAGCATTTCTAGACATCAGCTGAAAAAGAAAGTGCAATCAAATAAATTCTAAGTATAATGACACCATTCTTGAAATTAAAACGAAAAAAGTACGTTTTCTGGAACCTTGCCAGTAACGGCAAGTCAGACTGCGATGATATCTTATTCTTTCGTAGCCTATTACCTCATGTTAGCAATATTCCTGTAGACATAAAGTGACGGTTCAGAAACCGCATTCAACAGATTGTTGAGTTCGTATATCCACAACAAGTGTCTTCATTTTCAGCAATCCAATATGCACCACAACCTTCACCGTCACCAGCAAGTACTCTTTTTTCAAGCAATGATTTGGTGAGACATTTGATAATCTGTATGTACCATGAGCCTGGCAATTGTTTATCTTATATTAATGTTCATACATCCTCAATAAAATATTAGCTCGGAATGTAGTTTTCTACTTTTCAGTGCCTACCCACCCGAGAGTTATAAGACGTTTTTCGGAAAGAATCTTCTGTTTATTTCGATTTTAGCTAAGATGTTATCAAAAGATTCGATCTCCATCCTACAATATTCTTGGAAGCGCTGTCTGTCACTTCTTAATTGTGGAAAAAGACTATCCTATTCACCATATGTGTTGCTCATCTTATCTGTATCGTGCACACCAACTCTCACGGGTTTCAATTTTAATTGAACATTTTCTGATGTCATTAAGAGACACACTACGTCTTCATTCGACAATTCCATTATTGCGACTGGCCTACTCTTTCGGTGGCGTGGTTTCTGCCTTCATTGTGACCACTACACGCAAATCTGACTCAGACAAAACACGCGCTTACTATCTGAATCTGAATCGGAACCGGAATCGGCGTGCACTATGGCCGTACCGTAACTTCGGTGATCGGACGAGAACCGGTGTTTACAACGTGGTATGGCCGTTGTCTTTGTAAAATGTCATTGTTATTATTTTCTCATATGAAATATATTTATGTTAATTATAGTGTAATTAAACATTTTTATGAACCGTAAATGCTACAAGATTGTATTGTCATCGGGAATACATAATTTTGGAGAGATTCATACAAATAGTGAGAGTTAAATAAAAGCGTGTAAAATACAAATCAATACAGTACGAATTTATGAGATTAGTACAGTTATCTGGCGTTGATTAAATGTTTCTGCACTTTGACTAACAAGGTTAGTGAGAGACGAAAGTTGAAGGCAATTAAAGTTATGAGCATTGAAATGTTTCAGAATTGATATATCGTAAGACGAAAATTGATGCCGAAGTTGGCCAACTTTCAAACTAAAGAAATCATAGGCATCTTAAGAGTTATTATCCTTAGAAACCTATAAATGCAACAGCGGAATTTCACAAATTTTGTATGGTATCGTCCTTGAGATTAGACATTCCTTTATATCGAAGGTCCGAGTGAACATTGTATCGGGGTAATTGCAAGATGGGTGAATCGGAATTTCCACAAGGGGCTTATGTTTCTGATGAAAACAAAATGTCACGTTTTAATTGCTCCAAGTGTTGGCGAAGAGAGTTAAAATTAGACCTGATATCACGGATGTTACTACAATGGATCAGAAAGTCTGCACTGCCCACCCAGACAGGGGCAGGATTTTACGTCCGTAATTTTTTACCCTAGAGTCTACAATCACGTTTTTCAATTTTGGACTGTCACTCCGATTGGAAGATTACAGTAAGAGCGACTGAAAGGATTGTATGAGGACGGTTTACGAATAAGGAAAACATGACTGGTTGCCTTCACTGGGCTTAGAAAATCTACGAATCAGTGTCATGAAGCGCATGGTAAGTGTGGTGGTCTAACCTTATGAATAGCCATAAGTGAACATTTTCAATTTGACGGACGCAAAATGGTGTCCATTGACAGACAGTTTTAAAATTTATTGGTTGCACATCACAAAAATGTAATCACTCGTTTTTCGAACAAAATTGGTTTATAAATAAAAATTTAAACACTTGTGGATCCAAAATAGAGTTTTCAAAATAAATAACATTAGATCGTTTAAACTTTTAAACTATCAGGTTTAAACGGAAACATAAATGTAATAACCATTAGTAAAATTTTTAACTCATAAAATCCTACATACAAGATTTGTTACATAGTTAGAAAACAGCCTTTACATAATCCAACATTGCATGTTTTACAAAGTAGATTACTTCGTTTTTCTTTTGTCTTAGTACCACAAAAGGCACATCGTCTGTATTTTTTTTGTAATTCTGGCATATGAGAACCCACATCTTGTAGTCGTATACTCTTCTATATAGTTGGATATCCATCTGGATGATTCCATTTCCTCCCAAAAGCTTTACCATGAGTGTAACCAGTTCGTTTTCTGTTGCTGTATGTTCCTACAAGACACCTAAAATTATTTACAAATATTTTGAAATACACACTGCAAAAATTTAGTTTCCCCTTTGGAGTACTCTTTATCTTTTCTAAACATATTTTTTGGCTAAAATTTTCTATCGGTATGAATTATACCACAGGCAAACACTTTTTTTTCAAGTAAATCTTTTACTAGCTGAAGACTACTGAAAAAATTGTCATAAAATAAACAGTATGATAATCCTTCAAAGGCACGAGACAGAAGTTTGACGACATTCTCTCCCAATGATTTGGTACTAGACCCATCACTAACTTTTCCGGTGTATACATCAAATGTTAGAATATAACCCGTTACAGCGCAATAGCAAACCCAAATCTTGAAACCTTTTTTATGGGCTTGAGTGGCATATACTGTTTCATCGTTGAACGACCTTTGAAAGCCACCATGCTTTCATTTATAGACAAAAATCTGGAAGGAGCAAACAGTATTATGAAAAAAGTTTGAAAATGAGATACAGAAGGTATAATTTATCATAATTGGAAGCACCTCGATCTGGTATATTTTCGTTGTAGATTTTAAAAACCTTTTCAATGTCATTACTCGTGCCACACGCTCAACACGAAAATTTTCGTCAGTTGACTAGTACAGTCTCATACTGGGGAGACGATGGAATCCCATTATGATCAATAATCGGAAAAAAGCTTGCATACCTATTAGACTCTTGTACTATTCGGTTTAATATTACTTTAGTCATAATCAAAGAAAAAAGTACCAAAGGACTGAAACTGTTTGGTACTGTGTTTGGTCCAAAATATTGATTAAAAGTAGTTTTTTTAAATTGAAGTGAATCAGCGGCTATTTTATTCCACTCGTGGGGTAACTCATTCTTATTTTTTGTTCCTCTTGTTTTTTTTAACATTTTTCACAATTCTGTCATTTTCAGACTCAGACTCAGTCAATAGAATCTTGTGGGTAATTTAATCCAACTCTGGTTTTGTTCGGTATAGGATTATAGCTAGGATCATGAAGGGAGTCATTAGAGCCTTCCCAATATTCATTCATATTTTCATTAGTGGTTGACGGCAGTGCCAATGCATTATTATTTAGGAAAGCTGATGACACTTCACTGGAAGTGGATGCCAACGGCTCACTATTTAGGAAACCTGATGTTCTGGTTGATACTCTTGATGTAGTTGTAGAGTCTATAATCGCAAAACGTAGAAGGCAATCCAGCCCTAATTAGAAATTATTTACTCACCAATATCGGTGTCATCATCAGCGTCCGAACCCCCTCCCTCCTATATCGGAGTTTTCAGCTTGCTCATTTGAAATTTCTAATAAAAGTTATTCTAGTTCAGCCTCAGGTAATCCCCGTTTCGGCATAATCCTATAAGAGTAGAAAAAATACTGAACGTATATGCACAGGACGTAAATAAGTTATTTTAGTAACCCCGAGTAAAGTTCAGTCAGTACGCCAGTGGCATTATTATCTTATCCGGTTGATAAACAAAGCTATTCCTTGAGTTTTTTTGTAGTAGATACCTTGATAACTAATGAGAAAATATACTTTTACCAAAAAAGTACAGACTGCAGAAAAAATGTTATTGTTTTTTTGAGACATCTAACCTAATTTTATTTTACCTTATTTTCTGTGCTAACAGTCCATTCTAGTAGTTATCAGCAACTTGTGTGAATTACGTTTGTTTCAGAACTTTTGGAAACTTGAGAATGCCACCTAGTGTCTTTTACATTTACATTTACGAGTTGGATCTTGCATTCTGAAAATCTTTCGCTGTTTTATCTATTCAGAATAACGTAGGAACTAAGCTGAAATTAGAACTAGAAAAAGTGCCCTTTAACCACCCTTGTGATAACTTCCCTTAAAATTATTTAATATGCCTTTATACACGGATGCATATTTTTTACACTTAAAAATATGCTAATGGAGACTTTTGTACACAAAAAGGAACGAAACAAAATAAAACAATTGTCAAGTTGCAACATTTGTAAAAATTAAATAATTAATAAACTTGTAATAACTTTTTTGTAATCGTTACTTTTAATACATAAAGAGAAAAGTGGTATATAACTAAATATATAAACTTTTCTATTTATGTATTTAATTTGACATTTGTCAACAAATATTTCAAAATTTAATTTTTTTCTAATTTTATGTGAACGATTACAAAAAAATGTATTCGCAACACGTACGCTGTCACCTTTTTGGTGCTCGGCCATATATTTTATCCCTCGGCTACGCCTCGGGTAAAAAAGAACAGCCTCGCACCAAGAAATGTGTAAACAGCGCACTAGTTGCGAAATCTACTATTTTGAAGTTTTAAATTTTGCGCGAGAATATTCCGCTTATATGAACTTGTCAAGTTATTATTCGCCTGGACGTTGCGCGGGTTCATGCCCGGAACATCAACATCAAAGGTACCAAGACGAACTTCTGGTTAGCGTAGCATCCATATTCTGTGTTATTAGTGTTATTTGTAAAGTAACTAGTGCAAAATATCAGCATAAAAAATCTACATAAGTTTGATTTGCTGAATATTGTTTACTTCTGCGAAATTTTACATAATAACAACAAGTTACAAAAACAACTGAAATTTCAGTAAACATTAACGGTCAGAGGGATAGTAATTTCCCACCTAATAAGAATATCCGCACGTGCATTCCAACCAAATAAGTTCTAGGCGCCATCTCGTTACAACGTACTTAATTACATCTTGACCGAGCTTCTGCTGTTGGTAGAAAACTGTTTTGAGTCAATGTGTGCAAATTACATGTGGTGGGAAATTATTTTCCCAATGACCTCTAAAGGGTATTGCTTTACTTGTTAGAAGTAGATGTTGGTATTGTTCTTTGCTATAAATTTCTCAAAGCTTTATGCTACTTAATTGCACAAATTCACAAACATTCCACTCTGAAAAAATACAAACACAGAAGTTTAGGTTCTAATGTAATGAAGTTAAATCGTATTTAAGAAATCTTTTTTGCAACCGTACACAACATCGTTTTTATAACTGTTAGAATTGATTACACGGGAAGAGAGTAATTAACCACGTACATCGTAAAAATTGACAATGTAAGTATGAAATAAAGAATTATTAACGGAAACTTATGGTCTTCGGTGAAGTTAGGTTATTCCTGTTAACAGGTGTATAAAAGAAAAAAGAAGATAAAAGAGAAAGTCTCTCATCTAGAGATTCATGGATTTTTGTTGCTAATATTTTTAAATAAACAATTACAAGGCGAAGTGACTTTTTTGTGTATAACTCAAAAACTTTTAAATTTAGACAATTACGGCATGCAATAGTTGTACGAAATAAAAGAAAAACTACAAAATGAATAGTGCTAGATTACGATTTTGTAGTAAAAAAGCAGTTATTGCCAAAAAAATGCACTAAATCGTTGTTTTCCAAAATTCTTAATGATAATTAAATTAAACTAGTCAAAAGTTAGGAATTTTATTTAAATGTGCGAAATATGTGCCAGATCACTCCAGTAGTTTCTGCCAAAATCAATTTCTGTCTACCATTTTTCTCAAAAATGAACAATTTTTACGATTTTCTGAATCTTGGGCTTAATTTTTTTATCACGACTCAAATTAACTTTATAACGAATGAAAACAACCATTTTGGTGTATTACTTTATGCAAAATCGCGCTGCAATGGATGGCGCATTTTTAGCTAACAGCAAATTACAATAACTCCGCGATTTTTTTGTCGAAATTGGATGGCATTAGGTTTGTGGGAAGGCTGGTTGCAAAACATAAATCTATATTAGTAGAAGGCTTTGACTTTACTCACTGAGTGACTGACTGATTCACCTATCTATCAACGCCCAGGTTAGATCATTAGGCCTAGAAACTTCAAATTCCCATTAATAATCGAACGGATTCATGTTTCAGCGTTTTTTAGAATCTTACCTTAGGGGAATGAAATCGGGCTCCAAAGGGGGATGAATTGTTTAAACAAAGTTAATATGTCTTAAAATCAGTTAAGCTCAGAAACAATTTTAATGGAAATGAATAACTGGACTAACCATTACCAGTCGGAATTTCGAAGAAATTACAGCACGAACGATAACTTGGTGCAGCTGTCAACTTCCATCCTTGAAAGTTTTGGAAGAAGAGAACATCTAACAGTCGTATACAGTTTGGAGGTATGCCGTATGAGAAAAAATATACCAATGCGGGGGGGGGGGGCGGGGGGTAAAGGGAACTGTAGCCTACATCATAAAGTCATTCTTAAGTGACAGATATTTTAATGTGCGGGTAGGAAGCTCTGTATCCACCGAACACATCCCAGAAAATGGAAACCCCAAGGCTCCCCACTTTGTGTTACCCTATTTGCAATAGCCGTGAAACAGATCACAACCACACTAAAACCAGCAACAGGTGTAGATGACATCGCAATTTATATGTCAGGAAAGAAAGGCGTCTCGGTCAACAGGAGCTGCAGCACGCAATTATCGCCATAGTGGAACAAGTCCAAAAAGTAAAATTCTAGTTTTCTCAAACGAAATCAGTTTCTTTGCATTTCTATAAACTAAGAACACCGCATTACGAGCCTAACCTACACCTTGCATAAAAACGAATCAACGTTTTCTCTCAAATAAAATTTCTTGGCATGATTCTTAACCCAACTCTCTCATGGAAGAACCACATAGAGTACATGAACACAAAATCCAAAGAAGTTCTGAATGTAATAAAATGCCAAACAAACACAAATTGGGGTGCAAACAGGGAAATTGTGTTAAAACACGCAAATCAATGATTCTGTTAAGGATAGGTCACGGATGCAGTGCATACGGATCTACCTGCAAATCTCTTCTAAAAAAAACTGGATACAATTCAAAATCTCTCCATAAGGTACTGTTTAGGTGCCTTCCTTACAAGTCTATCACATAGTCTATGTGCGGAAGAGATTGCGCGAGGTGAAGCCTAGGCGTGGCCAGGGGGAAGCCTAGCCACTGGCGTTGAAACGCCTGTGGGGAAACAGGCGCCCCCCCACAGTATTAAGCCCTGCTATAGTATGGGTGTAATGCTGTAGTCGACGCATTTTACATCCCGGCTCGTGGGAATTCTATAAGTTATACAAATTTAAATGAGGACTTATCCTCCGAAATAAGCGTTGTAGGTAGACAGCGTAGTCAAACTGCCGTAAAAGGTAAGCAGGGAAAGACAGGAAAAGGAGTGCTCATTGTACCGGTTTTTGCTCCTAGAAAGAAAAGATAATGATATCGTTAAGGTCAGTCCATTTTTAATTTCCAAAGGATTATTCGGACTAGTTGGCGTAGTAAATAGCATAAAAAAACTTAAAGGCAAAATACTAATTGGATGTAGATCTGGGCCACAATCTAACACACACATATATACATATATATATATATATATATATATATATATATATATATATATATATATATATATATATATATCAATCGAAGGCACGCCGTGTCAAGAGCCAAACAATGTCCTAATTGCAAAGGGGAGCACCCAACGATATGGAAAGGATGCTCTACATACAAGAAGGAATCCAAAATTAAAGAGGTTTTACACAAGATACCGTGCTCTCAAGCTAGACAGATCGAGGGATCAGCTGTCACCAGCCAAGCATACTGAACTGGTAGCCTCTCCCAATCATAACACGACATTAAAAGAACTGATCCCTGAAATCTAAAAAATAATTAAACAGGAAGTCTCGGTATTGGCGAAGAGCATAACAGGTCCTACGTCGCTTATCTCACAAAACACAGAAATAGTCTGTGAATTAAAAAAAACATATAAGAGAAGATTTCAGTGCCATTTACAAAACTCCAAATACAACATTTTCCTAGACCGAAGCAGTCCAATTTCTCGTAAAAAGAAGAAAAAGGTCGGTAGGCCTAGTAGAAAGAATAGAAAAAATAGCGCTAGTCAGCCCACAAGCAGTGCAACAACTAAGTGATAGTCCATCTGTGATATTTATGTACTTGCCTTATTGTCCATTTATACTTCTATTATACAACGTGTCCCAGATACCATTTCCAGCATGGGGATCTCGCTTATTATAAAAGATACAGATTTGGTTAAATTAGATGAATTACTCCTAAGGATTAGTGAAATTATAGGACACTCTAATTTCCAAATTTCCATGTATTTTAAGACTTATGGCAAGAAAAAGAAAAATGTCAAATTTCTTTTTTTTTGTAATATCTTTTTTGTTATATTAGACATATAAATTTTATTTGCACTTTCTTAAGATACTTTTTATGCAGAATTTAAATATCAATTTGGATTTTTATTTGCACTTTCTATTTTTTAGTTTCAACCCCTAAATTAAATTTTTCTTATGGAACGACAAGTCGGCTTTGAAATAATTGATCGTGTTTTTTTATCCTCTTTACAATGATATAGCACATGTACTATCTATTTTTAAAAACAACAAAGAAAATTAAAAAAAAGCGATAAAAGTCACGCGATTATTGACGCATCAAACAAATAAAAAAGAATAAGAGCGCCTTCTACAGATCTACAGTAAAAACAGAACCATTGAAAATCAAATTGCATTCAAACAGATTCGAGCAAGAAAAAGAAGGTTAAAACGCAATGTACAACTAAATTCTTGGCGGGAATATACATCATCTATTAACCGTAATACCAACTCTGCGGAGATGTGGCGTAAAGTAAAAAGCATTATAGGAACTAGCAAACCACCTATCCATCCGGAACTAGACATAGAGGGAAAAATAACGAATAACACTAAGCTAATATCCAATCGCTTTTGGTGAATATGTTCAGTAGCACGTGACCAAGAATACTCAAACGAATTCATAAAAATAAAGAAAGAAGCCGAAAAAACGAGATAAACTTTGATGATAACGACCAAGAATCTTACAATAA
>JARFJB010001344.1:2085000-2275000 GCA_036346205.1 Vesta saturnalis
ACGAACAATTAATTTGTGTAGAGACGCTTTTGTAACTTACCATTGACACATTTTGATGCTCTTCCACAGGTACTATTTCCACAGTATAGATATATAGCTAACGCATACAGTAAAGATAAAGCTTTTCCGCGCCTTTGATCTTTGTGTGGCTGAAATCGATGACCTTCAACGGATACAAGAATTTTAAGGATAGTACAGGCGCGTAAATTCAATTTTGTTAAAGAATAAATGTAACTAATAAAACATAAAATTTAGTCCAATAAACATACATAACTATACAGACTCTCTGCAAAACAGTTAATATATGAATAATTCACTTGTAACATCGAGTATTTAGGATGTTACACTATTTAAGCATTTGTTCACAGCTGTTCATATTATCTTCGTATTTAACGTTGTTCTCATTATGTTATTTTCCTAAAGTAAATCATTTAATATTCAAAATTGTTGATGGTCACTCTTACTTAACACACATTTTTAGAATTTAGAACCACTGGTTATAGTTGGTAACATTGAATGTTATTTAGTGAGTTCTTAAAAAGATCGTTTCTTCTTCCTGTTTCGAAAATTGGTGCAAGCCATGCTTTAATACCTAGAAGAATCAAAGAATTTCTGGATTTATTTCATCCATCGACGAAAATCGGATTTATATTTGTTCTTCAGTATAGGAAATGATTAATTGGAATTAATTATTTCTACGCATTTTGCGGATATAAAAGGTTATTAAAATCGTTTAAGTATGCCTCTCTTCCTTTTTTTGTTACTGTATTTAAAAATTGATTTACTTTCAGCCATCACCACAGCTATCTTGTAATTTAAAACTACCTACTTTGAATAAAATACTTTAAATATCTAGATATCTAATCTTTGGTTACAAACATAAGTTTATCTCGGAATTTCTACTTTGTGAACCTCGTGAAGGTAATGTATTCAAAGGAGTTACTCGTGTCTTATTTTAGTAAATTTCAGAGTTTGACCTCCACTTCTACTTCGACCTTCACTTCTACGTTTATTTCTACTATTACTTTACTCAGATAACCATAAATGTATTTTTACTCGTTCAATAGCTACATACACAATTGGATAGATTGCTAACTGCTTCTCACTTTTGGTGAAATGTCACATTGACTGGAATGTGCCTTAATTAATAGTACTGAATATAACGAAGATCTGTAACTAATTCCAATAACAGGAATAATTCCACAGCTAAGTTAAACTATAATTATATACCGTTGTGCGTGAATGCAAATACACTTTTAAATTCTGTAAATGTACAGCTTGCCTTACCTTGTCATAGGTTCACTTAAAATAATTTCGCTTTAAATAATATAGTTATCTGCATTGGTTTTAGAACAAAGTCAATATTACACCATTTCAATTTACTCATAGATACTATTTCTGTTTGACAACATAGGTTATCCACAGGTAAATGCATTTATCGTCGAGCTCTATGAATTATTGTTGTGTTATTAACTATATAATGTTTAAATATTCGTCTCATTGGGAGACTAATGTATAATTGACTGCTATTGTTTAACTAATTTATTGTTTGGTTTTTATTATTGTGCATTGTACAATATATTTAAATGTTTTGTCGGGTGGCCTGTGTATTTTAATTAGCAATGGTAATTTTGATACTATAAACATAATTGTTCTTGCTTTACTAAAACGACATTATAAACTCAAACTTCATTAGCTTGGGATCATTCTAATTTGATTTAACTTAACCTGTACGTTCCATGCTTCATTTCATTGTTTTTTTTAATTATAATTGCAGTGAATTACTGTAGGTTCTACATTTTTAATTTAAACAAAGGATAATTGCAACATTCAGTTGTTTTTGGGGATTACATTATTGGAATAAAAGTTTTTGTTACTAGTTTGCCGATTATTACTATTTATATAAAATTTGTGTATGTATAACCTTTCTTTTACAGGGAACTATCGAACTACTTATGTCATTGTATAATTACTTCTCCGCGAGTTACCTTTCCTGTTTCGAGTTTTGAGGAAAGTGCTCTTTTTCTGTCCTTCGTTCTACATATATTTCTTTCCTTTCTCTCTCGGAGCTCAATATTCCCCACGCATCCAAATTCCCTCTAGCTGTTAGTCGAGGTGCCCTTCTGCTTCCTATTCCTATTTCCTTTTTTTTTGCATACGTGCTCAACAGCGGTGTACGTTATACACTTTTATTTATTAGAAATAATAAATAGTCAATTTACGATTCTTTTGATTTTCAAACGTTACAACCGACAAAATGTTTCAACTAGGAATTGATTTGTTGTTCGTCTGACAAATGAAATAAACTCTTAAATGTGAATATTAAACAGATAATGAAAAAAACAAGTTACCTATACAATTTCATCCTTTTGTAAGTCAGATCTTGATCGTGGATAAGCTGTAGGCTGTAACCTATTTTTTAAATCATTTAAAAAATCAGTATTCTGAAAATGTGTGCTGCAGACTCTATAATTCTTGTAAAGTTGTAGTGAACCCTTTGTTTCAAGTTTAACTTTACCACACGCTTTAACCCACAAACAGCATCTGAAGACATATGTTAAAACATTAAGTATTGTAACTTTTAAACTAGTAGTGGTTTCATGGTTACACAGTTCGGAAAGTTGTTAGAAATTGTTAAATAAACAAACTAGGGTTTTATTGGATAAAGCATATATTGACGGCTTTACGTTTCGGGAGTATTAATTGTTAATTTTTATTCCCTTCTTCAGAAGTTAGGAACAATTCTTATTTTTAAAAAACATTAAACATGTGACATCGCAACAAATATTACCAAGTCTTAAAATAAAGTTAAAGCGAAGTAAATTTTATAATAAGGTTATACATTTTACTATAAATGTGGTGACACTAAACATATTTAAGCTTAGTACTTCCCCAAAATAACCCGACATTACGGGCAGTATAACGACCCCCATATTATAGAATAACTAATATTTACAACAATTCCAATTTTTAAAATTTTATTGAAAACGTGTCTTCTCAATTTTGTTAAAACGAAAAAGTTAAATTTTCACTTTTTCAGATTTTCACTTTTTCGTTTAGACAGAATTGAGAAGACAAGTTTTCAATTAGAATTTATGATAAATCAAAAGAAATTAAAATCAGCTATCGGTCTAAATACTCACTATCGCCATTTTGTTGATAGTACAGAATGACGCAGGCGTAAACAAAACTAGCCACAAAATTCCTATGTAATGTCGCTACTGTATGCGTTAGCTATATATCTATACTGTGCTATTTCACGCTGTTTATTTACGTTTACATTGAATGAATTGGGACACTGTAACAAACTTCGAACGTGTTGTTAATAATTCACTTCTTTGTAGGCAATAAACGTGCAGCGTGTGTTGCATTTCTAGTTGCATAAAAACGTACATTTAGTTATTTTAATTAGAACTCGTACGCATTTCGTTTGGACACTAAATCCAGACATGGTCATGCGCAATAGACCACGTTAGCGTCATTTTTGGTTGAGTTAAGAAGGTGGATGTAGCATCCATTATTGTTTGTTAAATTTAAAAAAAAAGTGCTAGAAATTTTATGATGAGTTATAGAAAACCATTATATTAAATTTTGAGACGTTTGATTTTTTTCAGGCACTTTCTATTTTTTTACTTTCACGTTTACGTTTTATTTTTTTTAACTTCACCTTTACACGTTCAAACACATCTACGCCATTAAATATTTTACCGTTAATCTAAGTTACGGTATTAGTACTTTTGATCAAGAGTGAAATTTATTCATTTGGGAATTACAGAACATACAAATGCAGATTTATTTCAATCTGAAGTAATATTACGCAACAATTTTCCAAAACGCTGACAGCAGGCATCCATTTCATAATCTACAGTGTGGTCAAGAATAAGGTATTCTGATTCCATTAATTTCTCACAACGTTAATTAATCATTAGTTTATAACGTTACTAACATTAGCCTTAAGTATTTCAGTTTATAATTAGATATAGGTCGTGTAAATAAACTTTGTTGTTGTAGAAATTTTCTTTTAAATTTATTGTATAATGGTTTACTTGTTTATTCCATATTTAAAATCAAGTTGGCATCCGAGTATTTAACCATTAGTTTCAGGAAGAAGCAACCCCGATTTTAAAGCGAACACATCTA
Source organism: Vesta saturnalis (assembly GCA_036346205.1). NCBI lineage: Eukaryota > Metazoa > Arthropoda > Insecta > Coleoptera > Lampyridae > Vesta > Vesta saturnalis. Next base: position 2,089,141 of record JARFJB010001344.1, read on the forward strand.
GGTACATGTAAATATTTTTTGGTTAATAAGGCAAATCGATAATTTTAAGAACCGAATCTTCTTGTTATTACCTAAACTGTTTAGCTAAAATTTGTAGCCATGGATGTAGAAGTATATGTATACAACTTTAGGATTTGTACACTGACTTTAAAGGTTTATAAATACGATAAATTTGAAGTTGTGCTGTTGGGGATGTTTGGCGTACTCAAATCGTGCAAAATAGAATGTGTTTCATCGCAAATTCGACAATTTTTCCTTGACCAATTTTCGTACGTATAACCCGTTCTCAGACAATGTGTGCATATGCCAAATCTTTTTAATTTAGTGTAACGATCTTTACAAGATAAAGATAACAACCTAAAACGTATTTTGTTTGCAAACATTGTAATTAAATTCAGTAGGTTTATTTGAGTTTATTTGAGAATTTTGCGTGGTTACATGTGAAACAGTTGGTTTTTTATATGTGTTTGTAAATGATGGTTAGCCAAAGTTTTTTGGTTATTTTTTAATGCGTTTATTTCATGGTTTGATTTGTTGTCGAACTTAATATCAAATGTCTCTAGAATTTTACATTTATTTTTAAGGAGCTGCATGAAGTCTTTATATTTTGAACGCTCCCATTTATAAAAAACTTCGCATTCCCTACGTGTATCTAGTTTATTTGAAATAATAAAAATTAAAAATGTCCCAGTGCTGAATCGGTTCTTCTAAATTTTCTAGCTTTCTGAAGCTTTGAGTTATATTATCGATTAGTTTTCTTAAATTTTGATAGGATACTTTTTGTGCATTGGGAAAATGGAAAATACTTTTAACGTGGTTGTGTCTTAACACTTTTTTATTTTCGTATCGTTCCTTTAATAATTCTAGGGCAATGTCATAGTTACTCTCTCTTATCTCTAAGTTTTCCAAACTTTTAATCGCTTCATCCTGTAAGCACGATTGTAAATACTAAATATTTTAAATTTTTGGAATTTCTGAATTTTCATGAATAGCGATTTAAAAATTTTGAAAAAATATGTTCAATTTTCATATGTACCATTAATCTTTGGAATAGCAATAGATTGTAAATTGGTTATTGCATTACTTATATTTGATGGCTGTATTTGTGCATGTATTGATTTGCTTTCATGTGCTTCAGCAAGCTGCCGTTCATATTGAGTGATTAATTCATCTGCTTTAACAATTACTGAATAGTACCGTTCTTCCAGTAAAGTTCTTTCATTTATTTGCTCTATATCAGTAGCTTCAATGCTTGACTGTATTTGATCAAATTCTAAAAAACAATTGCTTGTTTGTTTCAACCGGACCTTAATTTCTATAATTTTTGTCTAATTGGAGCTAGCAATGAAATCGGCAGATCTATCAATTTGACCCGTTATTTGTGTTCGGCGAAAAATTAGTTCATTTAATTCTTCCACCAATTCATGTGCTGACTGTAGAACAGCTGATGTACGTTTACTCTGTTTACGCACCATTATTTGATTCCAAACGTGACATTGAAAATACAACAAATCCAACACAGATTAATAAATGTCAAGGTTTGGCAATATATGTATAAATGAAATATTGGAATGGACTTACTGGCTTTATGAGGGCGTCTCGTTTATTTGCGTTGAAAAGTTGAATCTATATTTGGAAATATTTGAACGTTTGATTATTTCATGACACTTCCAACTTAAAATATTTTATTATATGTGGTTTAGTCGATATTTGACTCTTTCACAGGCGTTTTCGTTTCACTTATTTGTTTTATTTGCTGTTGATATTTTATGTACCACCGGTAACACAATTTCCAGTCGATGCAAATTATAAGTTCTCACTTCAAACTGTCCAAAAATGTTCCATCCGGCTCGAAGGACCAAAAATGGATCTTCACGATGAGCAATTTCTAAATGAAGGCGGACTGTATTTTTTCTTTGTTTTTATTGCTGTGAATTGTATAAACTCACAAGAATTAATATTTTTCAACTGAACATGACATACACGCTAAAACGATGTTATTATGTTTTTTTTTGTCTTTTTGACATTATTAATAAAAACAATCAATACAAACATATAACGCGAATAAATGAATAAATAAATGGGTATTTGACTACGCCACCTTGCACTTTAGATTTGTAGGCGTTTAAACTAACTTCGTAAGATTATGTACACCATCATAAAAATAATTATTCAAGTTATTTCTAATTTTCACATTGTAACCATAAGTAAAAAGCATTTTTTTTTGTATTCATTCAAAGCAAGAAACTTATGAATGTTTGAGGTAGTAAGAGAAACTGTTGTATATATGCCATTGAGACGTTTAAAGCTTGGAAAATGTGCTTGACTTTTTACAAAAACTGAAAAGTATTACTTGATTATTTCTGATATGAGTAAAAGATAAAAAAAATACTACGCCAAAAACAGAACACCCTTTGTCTTCATCAATTTTTGTTCTTGTGAAGCTCAATTTTAAATTACCTTAGCTATATGTACGTCAATTTATAAACAGATCAATAACTAAAAGGGTTGATTGAAGTTGTTGATAAAGCTAACAACCTGTTAATCAAATTTTGTTTTTAATTAAGGATTTATCACGCTGTTGGAGATGTATTTCTGTAAAATAAAATAAAAAGCAAAACATGATTTCATTTATCTCCATTCTTTCGCATCTTTCTTTATACTAAAATACTTTTGTAGGCGTTCAAGATTAATTAAAAGCGGTTTTTACCGCTTTTTATAAGTTATACGTTTATAAGTATTAATTTTTATGCTTGTCTACCTTTACGTTATTTATCATCCCGTCATCCCGACGGAATTACAATTTGTTAAATTATTCCTACGAGAAACAATAACAATAGAAATTTTTTAAGATACGTATTTTTAATTTAAAAGTTTACTTCTGAATTGTTTAATTACAGTGGGATCATTATGTCAAGGTAACTACATTTATGTGGACATTTGGTAGGAACATTGAGCAAAAAATCATTACTCAATGGTAGGAAGATATTTAATTACTGGAAGTGAATTCTGCGCGGTTGTAAATAATGCAAAACAGATTGTTGCTTATCAAATGTCATATTAAACTTTACGAATCAAGTATTTTATCACTAGTCATAAATCAACAATTTGCTTGTTACTTCATTCGTTGGTGCCAAAGCACAGTTAAATAACTACGCACAAGGGAGATTTCAGCGTATTTTTTTTTTTATTTTGAAGTGAATTGAACAGAATATCATGTATTCATGTTGTTCAAATACAATATAAATTTTAGTTTTTGTTTATCTTTATACAGCTTTTGTAGATAAATTAAATGGCTTCAAACCAATCAATTGTAAATTAATAATACGGCTTCTTTTTAGTTGCCATTATTCAGGAAAATATATTTTTGATTGATCTAAAATTATAGTTAAATGTGTTTAGCGTTTATCCCAATCTTCTTAATTACGGTTTTGCTATAATAGAACAAAGAAATATTAGAATACAATAGCTTACTGTGATGGTTTATCGACAATGCAATAAAACAGAGATGAACAGAAAGGAACATACCATTCAATTAACATGAAATTAACCTGAGTTATGTAAAAGACTAAAACTGTGTACTTTCATATAAAACTTTCGATACGTACTTTCAATATTCAATACATGTGTAGGCAAATTTATACTATACTAGTTAAACATGGCAAAATGCCGTGTTTCCTTGATTTTCCGCATTAACTAGTTATAAATTGTTTCGGAATAGCTATTAGTAGAATTGGGAGAGTTGAGGACGTGACGTCATAATTAATTAAGAGTGGTGGGGTTTTTGGGGTATTTCAGAACATAGGGGCGGGGGTGGGGTCGGCTTCTTTTCGGGGGTCATTTTATGGCATTTTTAACCTCTTGTTGCCCTTTTGGCTGTATTAAAAACCTTTTTAACAGTTCAGCCCCTGAAGGGTAGGCAAATGCGCGCGTAGAGGAGGGGCGGGTAGAGGTAGTCACGTGACCGGGTCGGGGAAGGAGTAGGGAAGGTCAAAGTACAATTATTTCTCTCTCTCTCTCTCCTCTCTCTCTCCCTCGCTCTCGCTCTTGAGCAAGAGAGAGAGGCGAAGGTTCGGAGGACTGTGATACAGTTTAATCATGACTCATAATTAAGATCAAAATAAGTCGTCCGTAACAAAGGGCTAAGACTAGAGAGCAAGTTACGGCGTCCTATACATGCCTTGCAAGTTAGGGTTAGGGCCCCTTATTAGAATACAATTCAAATTTCCCACCAAAAATAAAATGCCTAGGTTTTGATTATAACTCATAATTAAAATAGTTGGACTAAGATCTACCCCACGCCTAACACCTCACGATAACTAAAAACAAGACAGTGTAAAAATTTTATTATGACGTCATAATTAAAAGCAAAATGGCGGAGGTCCTTGATTATGCTCATGATTGGACTTTGGCCTGCCCTGCTCCTTTCCACGTGGCAGCCGGCACAATTTAATTATGACATAATTAAAATCAAAATAAGCGATCCGTAACAGAGGGGCAAAGACTCGAGAGCAAATTCTCGCGTCCTATACCTATCTTGCAAGTATGCGTTAGGCGTTAGGTATTAGAATACAATTCAAATTTCCCACCAAATGCAAAATGGCCGAGCCTCTTGGCTATGACTTGTAATTAAAAGGGTTATGATGACACAATTTAATTATGACTCATAATTAAAATAATTGGCCTTTGATTATGACTTCATAATTAAAAACAAAATGGCGGAGGGTTTGATTATGACACATACGCCGCCAAGCGGGCCACGGCAGGGGACGAAAGCAACACAGGGGAGAAGTTCCGAGAACAAGTTTCAACGTCCTATACCTGTCTTACGAGGTAGTATTAGCACACCCATACCATTTCAAGATTCCTGCCAAGGGGTGCGACAAAAGGGATGAAGGGATAGTATGAAGGCCCTATTTCCCGCCATAACAAAATGGCCGAGGTCTTTGATTATGACTCATAATTAAAATAATTGGCGTTTGATTTACCCACGCCTTCTCCCCACAAAATCGCTACAGGTTTTGATTATGACTCATAATTTAAAAAAAACGCCACGGAATTTGATTATGACTCATAATTAAAATAATTGGACTTTGACGCAACCCTCTCCTTTCCTCCACACAGCACCCGCGCCCCGGGAATTTCTTTATGACTCATAATTAAAAACAAAAAGGGCAGAGGACCTTGATGACTCATAATTAAAAACAAACTGGCAGCGGAATTTGATTATAACGTAGTAATTAAAATAATTGTCAACCCTCTTCTACCCCCGCGTTTGCCTACCCTTCAGGGAATGGAAGGTGGTGAAAATACCGTCAAGGGGTTGGAAATGGCCCCCGAAAAGAACCCGTAGTTAAAAACAAAATGGAGGTGGGATTTTGTTATGACTCATAATTGAAAACAAAACGGATGAGGAATTTGATAATGACACATAATTAAAATAGTTGTACTTTGAACTGCCCTCCTTCCCCGGCCCGGTTACGTGACTAACGTCCTCTCTCGTCCAGGGTAACAAGACTACCCCTTAACCCCCCTCACCCCCGCGCAATTGGCTACCGTCCAGGGGCTGAATTGCCAAAAAGGCACTTAATTCGGCCAAATGGGTCCTAAATTAGGGGCGGAAATGTCAACAAGGGATTGAAAATGCCGTCAAGGGGTTAAAAATGGCTCCCAAAAAGAAGCCGACCCCACCCCCACCCCTCTGCCCTCAAGTGCCCCAAAACCGCCACCACTCTTAATTAATTATGACGTCACGTTCTCAACTCTCCCCATTATACTGTTATTTATGTATTAATGTCATAACTATGAGATTATGGCACGAAGAAATGTTTAAAGCCCGACGAAGGAGGGCTTTCAATTTCGCAACAGCCATCATCGACTGTTATGCCCGTGGTACATACAACGGTTTATTCTATTTTGGTTTCTAAAACATTCAACCAAAATATTTAGTATTACCGGCGGGTTTGTGAGAGCGGTGCCCATGCAAATTTGAGTGTTGTGTATATATAGTTGAAATTATGAGAGAATTTGGATACCGGATTAGCGCTTATATTCAGGCACTACGGTCGAACCACAACTTTGTCGTTTTTATATATGATATATGACGTAGACGGATAAAAATCTGTTGTCTATAACGCCGCGGGTAGTAAGCTGAAACCTACACTATACGTTAAAACGTAGGTTCAATTTAAGTACATGCGTTAGAAGAAGATGCAAATGTGCATCGGCATGTCTTACGTAATTGGCAAATATCGGCTTAAAATCATTTATACAGCTATACTTCAATTTTTTTTACTTATATCGTTTTTAAAATGTTACAAAATTAACTAAATTAAATTGAATAATTCTCATTTATTTATAATATGCATAAATTTAATACATTCACTATGGGGATATAAACAATTAAGTTCCTAAAAATACCTAAACAATTTCTGATGAGCCCGAATACCTACGCATAATATTAATATACCATTTATATAGAATAGTTTTACTATCTAATTACTTACGGTTTATTCCTTAATTCGAAACCTTCAACAAGCCGCTTAAATTTTAAATTATGATTTTTACAAATTGACCATTATAATTTTCAGTTATTTTTATGTTTTAATTCCGATATCGAATTAACGTTTTAATTCAAGCACTACGGTCGAACATGTAACTTTGTCGTTCTTATACATGTTATAAGTGTAGGATGGAAAGACGTTTGTTGTGTATAACCCAGCGGGTTGTGAACTAATACCTACACTGAACTGAATTGTACACAAAAAAGAAAATTCCATTTAAGAAAATTGAAATTAGAAGGTTTTTTTTTTGGTGTCGAAAAGCGTTATAAATTTTAATTTTATACGAAGAAGACGAATTTTACTTCTCAAAATTCAAAAACTGAAAGTTAATTTTAAAATATCCATAAACACTTTCATTGTGACGATATAAACTTTCAAGTTCGTAAAAGTACCTAAACAATTAAAAGCCAGTTAAATTTCTAGGCAATTAAAATTTTTGGAATGTATAGGTATACGATTTGCATTACAACTTTCTCTTTCCCTAAATTCATGCAGTGTAATTAGGGATCTAAATTGTATATTAATATTTTATGTAGGTATTCGGACTCAGAAATTATTTTTTAATTGTTAGGTACTTTCAGGAACTTAATTGTTTATATCGTCATAATAATCTATTTATGCATATTTTAAGTAAATGAGAATTATTTAATTCTATTTAGTGAAGTGTGTAACATTTTAAAAACGATATAAGTGAAAAAATTTGAAATACCGCTGCGTAAATGATTTTAAGTCGATATTTGCCATTTATGTAATGACATGCCGATGCACATTTGCATCTTCTTCTAACGCATGTACTTAAATTGAACCTACGTTTAACGTACAGTGTAGGTTTTCGTTCACCACCCGTTGGATTATACACAGCAAACTTCTTTCCGTGTTCGTCATATAACATGTGTAAAACCACAAAGTTGAGAATTCGACCGTACTTCTTGAATAAAAGCGCTAATCCGATATAGGAATTCTTTCGTAATTTCAACTACAGTTGGCTATATTGATAGGGATACTGTTTACTTTTAATTTCTATAAATAGTAATGTATGATTTTGTTTACCGTTAATAAATGTTCGATACAGAAGCTTGTTTGAATAATTATTGCAATCGTTGCTTAGCAATTTTTGATCATACTCTGTGCCATAAAGGCCAATTATATTTCTAAAATGGAATAAACGTAACAAAATCTGTATAATAGTCGATGTAAGGACACCTATATTTTATAGGGATTAGAAGCTGTCATATTAAATTTACCATCTCGACCATATTACAAATCATTGTTTGTAAGAGAATACAAAATTATTACTCTACTTCCTATGAATTCTCTTCCTTTAAATAATAGAGATTCACAAAAAAAATTAATTCTTCTTAAAAATAGTACTGGATTACTTGACCATTAAATGCAGTTTTATTCCTCTTCTATTTATACACATATCGAGCTATAAAGACTCCTTTTGTGTGGTCGCCTTCAGGGGAGTTTTACAAAAAAATCGCAAACTTCCTTAAATTGAGCAATTTTAACGTGCTATAATTCAAGTAATAATAAAATTTCGATAATTGTATTTTTGCATAGCTTCAGAGATCACCTTTGGGAATTAAAAAAAACAAAGTTATTGTTCGGAAAAATTCTACGACTGAGTAATCTTTCTAAGAAAATGGATGGTCGTTTCAAATCTCGAAGTTTTGCCGCCGAGAGGACGGAGGGGAATACACCTTTACTAACGCATTCAGTTCCACTTTCCATTGTTACTTCTTCAGTATTCTTCCAGGACAATTATTTTAATAATTTGATGTAGGCAACGACAACGTTAATAATTTAGTATGCAGTAATTCTAGGTTTTTTATGCTTCCGTCAAGAGCCGAGCTCGAGCGCGTTGTGACTTGTAAGCGGTGATGCACCTGCATTCCCCTTCACTCGTTGCGAATTTGCACATGCGGTCCGCTAACATCTAACCTTAATCGAAATATACTCAAACGTACGGTTATTTTGCATTTGGCAAGTTGTACGAGTAAACGAGTATTGTAGAGGTGCGTGTGACATTAATTCACGTCTGTAGAGTAAAACTAACTTATAGCGAAATCAAACCCAAACTAAAAAACGTGTATTGTGGTATGGGGCAAGTAAATTGACTTAACTTGTATAGCGAAACACTTCTGAAAGTATAGTTAAAGAATAAACACCCACAATGAAGCGACACCAGCTTCAATGTAGTGATATCGGTTTAATACGCATGTCTGTCAGAATCGTAAAAGCGACGCTTTAAAGAATACTTTATTCGTTGTTTATACCTTGATTTATATTATGATAGTCCGGACAAGTGTTTTTTTAATTGTCGTTAAACGCTTTTTGGTTATTAGTTTTGTTAAAGTTTAGTTCGTAGTAATAGAACCTTTTTAGTGAGTTTACATAACCTTTAGTGACCTCTATAATTGTGTGTTTGTTTTGGAAGAAACAATTAAAACTTTAATAAGAAATTTGTTAGGGGCGAAAATGGCAGTAGAATTGGAAGTAACCGATAGGAAAGGGGCCGGTAGCTCAGTGGAATAAAGGGCGTGGGCGGGTTATTAATTTTGCAATTGCGATAGCTCGTAATACACAAGACACGATAAGGTAAAACTTCAAAATACTTGCACGTAATCAAAATATAAGGACGTGCTAATAGGCTAGCTGATCGGTCATCAACCTTATTTACTCTATTAATTTTATTAAATCCATAAAAAAGTTAAATCTTAATGAAACTTTATATCTTAAAATAAAATTATAAAAAATAATAGCCAATAATCTGGAAGAGAAATCTCTCGCAAACCAGACATCATGGTCGATCTTGGCGAAACTTGGCCAAAGCCAACTAATAAGTCGATTTAGGGATAATGAAAAAAAAGTCGATTGCATAACTTTCTATACTTGCATATTTATGTGTAGGTTGTAACTTAAAAACGAATTTGGAGCTTACCTTAATTGTCTTGGGAAAAAACATGATAATATTTGACCCTAGAATGAACAACATGGGAATTAAAAGAATTTTGTTTTGAAGGTAGACAAAATTTGGTGAAACGACTATGAAAACCAGTCTTTGTTCATTACAAATCAAAAAACGTAAACTCGTAAGTATTATAACGACTAATTCGTTCATATTAAAGCACAAATTACATTGGTTGACGAATTATTAGTTTTGAAAATTTTTTTCTTTTGCATGCGCAAAGAAGCAAATAGAAATCACGATGGCATTTTTTTTAATGTTATATAGGTGTTAAAAAGTCGATTGAAGTGAATAGAGTACCTATAATTACGTGTAGACTGAGTTGTATCCTAATGACATTTTTTTCGTAAAAATTAGTTAAATTGTAAAAAATAAGATAAAACTTCTAATTAGGGTTTCAATATAACATTGAGCGAATATTACAATCTGTCCATGAAATATTATCTGTTAACTTCAAAAAATGGGAAAGTGAAATTCTAACCCCACTTTTTATTACAGTAAACTTATGAAGTGTATACACAACATAAATCTATGTAGGCAATTTGTTGTAAAATAAAATAGTACGTATATGTGGATATACAAACTTGATACAAAATTGAGTTTTGAATAGCATTGAGTGTAAATATAGCCTGTCCGGTAGAACTGAACGGGTATCGGATTAACAAGGAGGATTGTCAATATATGGTTCTATTGTGCTTGAAACCGCCTTAATGCTTTGCTGTCTCGTACTTATTGTACGTGACAAAGAAAGATGGATATATTATGAATAATGCCTCTATTTCTGCCGAACAAAAGCGTTTGCAACTTTCACACATAATGACAAGGCAATAAGAATCAGATGCAGGTAGAATAGAAATTCAATAGGTATAATAAAATGCCAGTGGTTCTCAACACTGCTTTAACATTATATAATTTGTGAAGAAATGCAACTTTTGTATAATAAAAATAATAATCGATTACTAATTACCTATAAGTAATTTCAATTGACACCTTTCACTTATACTTATAACAACAATAACAAATACATTTTTATTATAGTTAGTAAATATTAATTAAATTACAAAGATATACTTTTATAATTAAATGTAAAAATTATAATTGTCATTCGGCTTCAGATTCATCACTTCCTGAGTCATCCAAATCTTGGAAAAGATCATCGTCATCACTTTCTTCAGTGTTAACTCAAACCATTTTTCGAACAATTCTGCGTTCATATTATCGTGATAATCTAATGATTTATTTTTTGTACCGAAAATTAATTGACTTCCGTCGATAAAACCGTTTCTGTTACCTGCTTCAATGATAATAAATCGTTTTCCATCTGATGATTTGTTCGGTTGATGTAAACTCTTTGCACTGTTATCTTGCCAAGTACATTTTGACGTACTACCTTTACTAAATATCCACGTTTCGTCTGTAAAAACAAACTGTCTCGAACTTTCGGAGTTAAGATTTTTGAGATACTTTCTCAGAAAAACGTTTCTTTTGGCGACAATGTGGCTTTGTTCACACAAACCGCGTCTATTGTTGGTTTTTGGAATTTAAAGCCCATATTTTTAACACTAGAGCCAAACTGGTTTTTCCTATTTCATACGCGGTTCTCAATTTTAAGAAGTTTAATAATGAATTTAACGTTACGTGTTCCTTCTTCGCGTACATCTCGTATATTAATGCACGAATTGTTTGTTTTCCATTTTCTGGAAAATCTGTAGTGCAAAGTTTGACACGCTGTTTTTTCACTGGAGGTTCCAACTCGCCGCCATTTTTTTTAAAGCACAGATTTTCCCACCGTCGAAACCGAAAGTTTTAACGCGTTTGCTGTTCTTTGTTGAACAGAAAATGTAGATAATAGTGGACCACCATTTTCTTTTCTTCTTTAAAATAATCGACTGTATTTAAAACTAATTCGCGAATTTCTTTACTCAACTTTTTCGGCATTATATTAATGGTTAGTTTATATAAACGCTTACTCAAAGAATAATGATAATATAGATATTGCAGTTGTTTTATTTATACCTATATGTACCTACTAAATGGTATAATAATCTATTATTAATTACTTATTGTTACAGTATTGCATATTTATTTGGATTCTTTTGTAATTGGAGTACACTAAAACGTCATTACCATACTTAGGTATACAATGAACTTTCTAAATGTAAATTGAAATACCTATACTTAATCGAATATTCATTATTATGAATGGCTTTTATAAATGTTTATTATAAAACTTGCATTCTTCCATAAATTTTAAATGTAATGTTAAAGCAGTGTTGAGAACCACTGGCATTTTATTATACCTATTGAATTTCTATTCTACCTGCATCTGATTCTTATTGCCTTGTCATTATGTGTGAAAGTTGCAAACGCTTTTGTTCGGCAGAAATAGAGGCATTATTCATAATATATCCATCTTTCTTTGTCACGTACAATAAGTACGAGACAGCAAAGCATTAAGGCGGTTTCAAGCACAATAGAACCATATATTGACAATCCTCCTTGTTAATCCGATACCCGTTCAGTTCTACCGGACAGGCTTTAGTAACTTAGTGCATAAACAGCTTGTCTCGCACAAGAAACCAAAGCGGATAACGTAATATTGAGTGGTGACGCAGAACTCGCGATTCAGTACGCCCTCGAGTGCCTTGCACCAGCAAATTGTTTTAACGTTAACATACCCAAACGTTTAAATATTACTTAGATATTGTTATTCATTTACTCAAGAAAAATAGAAGGCAAAACGATACAATGCCTAATAATAAAATTCTCAAGTTTCATTTGACGATTGTTTGAGGTTAATTTTTAAGCGTGTTTACACAATGTTAATGGAATTTTATGAGTTCATGAATTTATGGTAAGTGTAATGTATTTAAAGAATAATTTTTTCCAGTTTTGCTTACAACCCGTTCACCTATCGAAGGAAAAATCCTTTATTTTAGTGACATCATCCTTAAGGAGGATTAATTTCACACTAAAGAGGATACCCAACATTCTGCCAACGTTAAAATGTATAAAAAGTAGTGTATGTTTACGATTTTTTATATATACATTCAGTATCTGTCAAAGAAGTTAATAGTGTTTGAACCCTTATTGAATTATCCGCAAATCTCTTCTCAAGCATTGTGTTTTACTGAACACTGCCTGAATTAGTTTTATGTACACGTGTGTCAAAATGTCTCAATTATAAACAGTTTTTCTAGAAGCAAGCGAATTCATGATAGTGCTGCCATTTCTTGTAATGATTTGTATAAGATTAAGTTTAAATCTCCTTTTTATTATACTATTAATACATTATTCGGAATCAAGTTTTATAGCATGTGATGTCCTAGATTGCAACAACTTGTGTATTATTTGCATTTACAGGTCACCTCCCTCAAAACGTGATACTTTGTTTCGAATAAAATTAACCCAAAATACTACTGATAGGAACAGTTTGTTCGATTTAATTTGTAATTTCAGAATTACTATTTTAATGCTCGAACTTACTCGAATCGACAATAGCTACAATTTTCATGCAAAAACGCAAATCGATTCTCTTATAACTTACTCTTCAAACAACAAATGTAATATAGTGGAGACTACAAAGCTGTATATTTTGAATTAGAAACGTGGGGAGTTATTAGAGCAATATTAAGGAATTTCTCTCAATTAATGATACGAGTAATTTTGCATCCTTTTGCAACAATTACCATGACTTATTTCAAGTCGACCACAATCATATTGATGTTTATCACGACGAATATATCACACACCTCAAAAAACAAACCACACTTCATGTTTGAATAATGATGCCAAAATAAATCACGAAACGAAAGCCAGAGAGCGAGAGAGAGAGATCAACTTCTATTATAAAAAATATTCTCTAGTTTAAAAATACATCACTAGACGGCGTCGCAAATCTGCTTTTAAAAATACAACTAGGTAGTTCCATTACAGAAAACATGCACTAGTTTAAAAAATACACCACTAGATGACGTCACAAACAATCAAGTCTGTTTTTTTAAATTAAGTGTCATCTAGTTGGTGGGATTTTTGTCACTCGCAAAGAACGTGTACATCATATAATTCGAATCCATTAACTTTCATAAAGGTTTCACTAATGTAGGACTGGTATTTTTTTTCCATGTACATTAGATGTACTTGAATTGTGAAATGTTGTTATTGCAGTTACATAACTGTTGAAATCATCAAATAATTACTTTGTGCTAATGATGATTGGAGGGCTCTGGGTGCTTTATATTATTCATATAGGTAAAATTTTGCGATGCGAGGCTTTCGGCGACCCCACTCCAACCCTCCCCGAACTTAACCGAGGTTGTAAGACAGGTGTAGGGCACCGTAGGGGTCTTCGGCCCCTTGTCATGATCGGAACTTGTTCGTGGGGATTCGTGTATTGTCGTGGTACCCTTGGCGGAAAATTTTAATTTGTGTTAAAATAAGAGATATATAGGGCTACGCAACTTGCTTTCGGGTCTTAGATCCCTGTTCCCTTGGCGAAAAATTTGAATTTGAATTTGTATTTAAGTGTTTACATTCTGATTACTTATTGTGAGAAATTTGAACTTGTATTCTAATAAGGGGCCTATTGCTAACTTATAAGACAGACATGGGGTTCGTAACTTGCTTTCTGGTCTTAACCCGCTGGACCCTTGGCCGGAAATATGAAATTGTATTTAAGTGTTTACATTCTGATTACTTACTGCGAGAAATTTGAACTTATATTCTAATAAACGAGCGTAATGCTAGTTTATAAGACAGGTATAAGGCCTCGCAACTTGCTCTCGGGGCTTAGATCCCTGTCCCCCTTAGCGGGAATTTTGAATTTATATTCTAATATCAGGGGCCCTAATGCTAACTTGTAAGACAAGTGTAGGCCTTGGCAACTTACTCTCGGGGCTTTGACACCTTGTCCTAACCCCTAGGTGTAAAATCTGAATTTGAATTTAAATCTCTGTAGGTTAAGACTGTAAATTTGAATCTGTATCCCAATAAGGTGGACCCCTTGACGGAAAATCTAAATTTGTATTTAAATCTCTGCACGTTATGGCGGGAAATTTAAATTTGTCTTCTGAAAAGTGGGGCCCTAATACTAACTTATAAGACAGGAATAGGTCTTCGGAACTTGTTTTTCGGGATTCGCACTGTTGTCACGTTCCCTCGGCGGTAAATTTGAACTTATATTTAATTCTCTACATGTAACGCTTACAATTATCATTAGACCGCCATAATAATAATGATAGTGGCAAATAGAGATTGTATATTATGCGCTGTATGTATTTTTTAAAGCATAATTATATTCCAATGAGTATTGTTATGAAGCAGTATCATGGGTATTAGCTGTTTTTACTTGTTAGTACGCTATTACAATATAATCGCTCCATAATCGTATAGAAAATTACATATTCATCACTTTATGAAGCAGTATACATACGCTTATGTAAAAATCAGAAAATATGTGTACTGCCCTTTCTTGACCTTACCCAGCTTCTAATACCGTTGACCCAAGTTTTATGTTCGAAAAATTATATTCCTTAATAATAATCAAACGATCAATCAAACAATCTATAGCGTTTTGATTTTATATTTAAATGAGAGAGACTTCCTTGTTGTTGCGCGCATTATATAAATATGGCGACATTCCATAATGATCCTGTATACATACGTGCAAGAACACATGGATCGTCAAAGTAGAGCGATGGTATTTTGTTAAGAATGCATAAAGAAAAATTGAACTGTAAATTCCCCTTTGTATTTAAATCATTTCAGATCTATTGTTTATAGATAATACTCGTCGCTGGCTCATCAAATGAGATGCATCTTCTTTGTTAATACAATATACCTAGCACTCATTACAGTTATGTAACCTCTACATACAGTATGTATATGTGTTAAGTTACATTGCTTATATATATATATATATATATATATATATATACATATATACATATATACATATATACATATATACATATATACATATATACATATATACATATATACATATATACATATATACATATATACATATATACATATATACATATGTACATATATACATATATACATATATATATATACATATATACATATATACATATATACATATATACATATATACATATATACATATATACATATATACATATATACATATATACATATATACATATATACACATATACATGTATACATATGTCACCCTGAGGTAATAGTAACACCTACATATTGCATTTTGATGGCAACATTAATAGCACGGTAATATAGAAATGTTACAGAACGTAAATGTAACATATAGTGGTTATAATATTACAATACAAGATTATCTAAGTGTTAATAATATAGGGTAAGCTAATTGCAAGAAAACCTTTTAAAATCTTTTAATAATCATATGCATATTGTATATATATATATATATATATATATATATATATATATATATATATATATATATATATATCATCAGTATATCAGGCGCAGTCCTGCGGGGACGTCCAAATCCAGGGCGACGTTGTTGCACCCCTTCCTCGGACCATTTGGACCAACATCTCAATACCGTTGTAACATTTCGGTTTACACGACGAGCAATTTCTCTTAGCGAAAGTCCGGCCTCCCTCATGCCAATAATACGGCCACGTTCAAAATCAGTCAATTGGGAAAAATGTGGATGTCGACGTACTTTTGGCATTGTTCCCAAGTTCAAAACGGAATTATGAACAAACAATTTGCAAAATTGATAGTTAATTACACACTGATTGGTTTATTTCTTCAAATTTATTCTTAATAAGTGCAAAGGAAAAAACAAATAAAAACTACTAGCTAGATTTTTATTCAAATTTTAATCGTTTATTTGTTCTATTGAAAGACATTGTTGGCGAAAATTTGAATAAAATCGTTCAACAAGTTCTAGGTGTTGCAATTTTTATGGAAGTCAGTATACTTATATAAATATTTAAAAAAAGTCAAATGTATTTCAAAGAATAATTTATACACACACGAACACGCACACGCACACGCACACGCACACGCACACGCACACGCACACGCACACGCACACGCACACGCACACGCACGCGCACACGCACACGGACACGCACAAGCACACGCACACGCACACGCACATGCACACGCACACGCACACGCACACCACACGCACACGCACACGCACACGACACGCACGCACGCACGCACGCAGCGCGCACACACACACACACACACACACACACACACACACACACACACACCACACGACACGACACGACACGCACACGCACACGACACGCACACGCACACGCACACGCACACGCACACGCACACGCACACGCACCGCACGCGCACACGCACACGCACACGCACACGACACCACACGCTCACGGCACGCACACGCACACGCACACACACGCACACGCACACGCACACGACACACACACACACACATCATATATATATATATATATATATATATATATATATATATATATATATATATATATATATATATATATATATATATATACATGTATACCTATAAGGTGGGTATGTAAATCACATTCTAGGTATGAAGTCTAGTACAAAAAAACATGGAGATGTACTTTTTAATAGTATACGTGAAAAGTAAAACAACACTAGGACATGATTTTCTGCGGGTAGAGAATGATATTGGCTGTTCCTATTTGGATCGAACTTACACTAGAATTCTAAAGTAAGTAAATCGTGACCATGTCAATCTAATTATATTATTTAAGCAAGATAACTGAACGTGAAGCATGTGTGCATTATCATAAAATCCTAGTGTAAGCCTGAAATTGGTACGAGATATGTGTTTAAGGTTGTTGGGCAAATCCGTTTGGTTTCATGGCCATAAACAGGAATGCCATAATGAATAATGATCGAAATAGGATCAGGTTTATTAAATTGTTAAACTGTGATCTGTAGTTTAGTAGTAACTGACCAGTTTAGGCATTAAGAACTATCTGTTCAGTGAAAACAGTTATCCACTCAGGGTAAACAGTTACAGTCCAATCAACCTGTTATCATATAAGGAGATAATATTAGAGCAAAAGGTTACTTATGTCCTTCAAGTATACATCAGAAATGCAACAGTTTTAACATTGCTCGCACTGATAATGAAACAACATTTCGGAGAACTTGCAAGCCCTTAATAGAACCTTTACTTAAAATAGTAAAAGAAATAACTAAAAAAGAGGTGGAAGTCATTGCCGCTAAACCCAAAATCTACCGCTTTTCGTATTTCTGAGAAAGCACGTTCCTATCCTTGGACCCCCTCCCCGTTCAACCTTCGTTGTTTCAAGAACTCAAAGCTTGGCTTTTCCGTCATTATAGGTGATTTTAGGGAGGATGCTAGCTGAGCCTCTGTTTTTCCAAAAATCCCCTTCCAGGTCTTGTTACACGTTTTCCTTGACGGATACGTTTATGAGAGTTTACTACCGAGTAGGAGGAAGAAAAATCGTTAAGTAAAACTTAACTTAAAATAATTGTCTTAAAATAATTTCTCGGGCAGTAGTATCAATTACCTAGTATATACGTTGTGCATACCGTAGAGGTCATGTAGTTGATCGTACTTATGGTGTTCACTACAATACCACAACAGATAAATAGACAATTTTAATACTTCCATTACCATTAAAGGAAACTATACGACACACGTACAAATAGGCTCAGATTAATTTTATTGCTTATTACGAATGAATTAACAATTATGAAAATGCAAACATTTACAATTATCGTCCATAATGAAGATGTTTATCTTTTGTGTTTTAATCGTGCGTTTTTATTTGTTTTTTTTTTTTTACAAATTTATACGTTTCGAATTAACAGAGGTGTTACGCAAATGGAACATGAAATCGCAATAAGCCTGCTCTAACAGTTACGAAACGTATTTTATAGCCAACTATGAAATTTTATTTTAGTACATTGAGTGTCTGTCAGGGAAGATAATACTGTTTGAACACACATTATCTACAAATCTGTCCCTTATATATTGCATTCTAGTGAACACCGACAGAATTAGTTACATACAAACGTGCATAAAAATGTTGGTGTTTCATGAAAACTGCTGCAACAGTTAGTTGAATGTATTTTTATTTGAACGCAAACATAAAATCTAATTTTATTTTAGTAAAGATTATGGAGATCTTTAATCAATTAAATATTAATAAACCGTCTTAAAAATGATATTTTGAAGCATCCTCTAACGGGTGAATGCTAACAATAAAAAATTCCACAATCAAAGTACAAATTTAGTTATTATAATTATTCTAATTTTAACTGTATACGTAAATCAGTTCAATTCTCAATAAAGTTAGTTGATAAAGCTTTTACATCGAGGTCTAGGAAATACACGACGAGAAACCTAAACACACCAAAAGTTAAAGTTAAGCCGTAGGTATCATTTTACATTTTTACAAGATGCCAAAACCTACCTCACCGGAGATTTTCTTGCCGCTGTATGTAACAGTCTAAATTATTAAATCCATGCTCTGTTACCACAGTCTAGAATATATAGTTTCAATGTATACTTTTCCATAAGAATAATACATTTATACACTCCGGTAGCTAACAATGGATTTGAAAAATCTTTAGGTGACGTCAAGCATTCCCTAACATTTTTTGTAGGTTTAAAATAGTCCCAACGCCATAACCGATTAGGATATTTCATTTTTACCTGTAACGTAAGATATAAAAGGAAGAAAAAGTTTTTCTTTATGAATATGTTTAACAGGTGCTACAACTGTGTTAATATCATTAAGCAAATAACCATTAGCAGGTTTTTAGCGTGATTTTTTTAAATGGTTAAATTCATCTTCCAAAAATTCTGGATCGCAAATTCATTTAGCTCGATCCACTAAAGATTTAATTACAACATTTTTAACGAGGACGACGGTTTGATAATTCATGAAGAGCATCATCTGTAAAAACATGATTAAATATATTCATAACTGTTCCTTTATTACCATAGGTGACATATTATTTTGTTGTTTATGTAATTTATCAAATTATGATTTTTGACACTTAGTTGGAATGTCAAATGCAAGCCAATCAATCAATTTTATCCCAATAGACCCTGTTTAATAGAGTTGAAATATCAAAATGCAAATGTAACAGATTTTTAGCATTTATCTGAGATTTTTCTTTGTAATTTGTATCTGATTATTTTTTAGATTTCCTCTAATACAGAGAAACTTTGGGATAACCTTTTGGCCATGGCATCGTTGTAAAAATTACTACAGCAAAGTGCGTTCCATAAATTAACGATTTAATCCACAGATCCCAGATTTCCCCGAGACTAGTCCGACGCCACCCACCCTTCTTGTGACCCCGCGAATCACCTGGCACCTGGTGGACTTCGTCTTGTTCTGAAGTCCGATTTTAAATTGGTTATTCATTTGGTATATATGTGTTTAACTTTTATGTTGTAATATAGTATTAGATTTAAATGAAATACCCGTAGGCTAAGTAAGACATTTAGTTAAATTTATTAATTGCATTAGTTTTTATTTAAAATTTTCACATCTGGTGTTCACCATTCTCCTATTCTCATTTATTTCTTTCGATTTGTTAATTACTTCTTATGTTAAATAATTTTATTATTTCATGAGTTTTTCACCTAACTATTTAAATTATTATTTAAATTGAAATTATTAAAAGAATAAAAAGTGAGTATTTTTTCTTAAAATTGAAAATATCTAAAAAAAACGGAAAGCGGTAGGTATAGGGATAGATATCGTTCACAAAAATGAATGAGTTAATAAAGGTCTATTCAAACATCATATAAAATATGGGGTGGTTCATTTAAAATAATGAAAAAAATTTTATAAGCGTGTTCTGACTCACCATGTATACAAATTAATCAATAATTAGAAAAATAATTTTTTGTATGGATGTACAGTGCATCCCATTTTTGTTGAGACAGCCAGATATCTCGGTTGTTGTTGAAGATAGAACCTTGCGGTTTCCGCGGTCCTGTGCCACTTTTTTGTGAAACTCAAGATGGCCTGGACGGATTTTGCCTAACTTCTTTCGTTTATAAATTATAGGGTGTCTTTGAAAATCCACACTTTTTGGATCCCCTCCATATCTAAGAAGTTTCTCAGCGGTAATGTCAAATTGAAAACTTGTACCATAGAGGATTTTACGTAGAATCCAGGGGCGCACTCAATTCTTTTTTCGGGGTATCGTTATGGAGATAAGACTCAAACTTATGATTTTTTCAATGCAACACCCTGTATTTTATTATCTCATTAAATTACTTATTTTTTTTCCTTCGAAATGATATATAATATATAAACATGAAGTTTTCAAAAATGCTCCAAAATTACAACATTGAATTTCAATAGAGTGCCATGGATTTCAAAGTTTTACTACAGGGATTATTATTTGTGATTTTTTTATAGTTGGCCATGGATGCTACAAACACTGTTGTTTACTTTTGGAGCATTGTTTTATCAAGTGACTGTGAAGAAATCAACACATCTGCTGTCATGACAATAAATTTTGATGCGTTTTATTGTTTGTGTTTGGCGATTTTGTTAATTTGTGAAATTTTATAATGGCTGAAAGATTTTTTCGGAACAACGAAAAGTATGATATCATACAATGTTTCAATCAATGCCATGAAAATGTTAACGAAGCACTAGAATTACATTTAAACAAGTAAACTAGTAATTTACATAAGACATTATATGACATATTGTTTTTAAAACGTTAGATATCCAGAGGGGCGTCAACCTAGTCGAGCAACGATTTTTCGACTAAAGAATAATCTACTAAATTATGGTGCGTATTCTAAACCCCGACCCAATACATAACAAGGAAAATAATGAATTGGATGAAATAAATGTCTTAGCCAGCGTCCGTGTCTCTCCTCAGACTTCCTGTACGAAGTTAGAAAATGACACTGGCGTTCCCCAATCACGGGTACAAAAGATTAAAAAAAACATAAATTGAAACCCTACAAAGTGAATATTGTCCAGCATTTATACCCTGGTGATGCAGCGGGGCGTGTGAATTTCTGTAATTGGTTTTTGAACCAAACTCGAAGGGACAATAATTTTGCGAGTAAAGTCATATGGTAAGACGAAGCCCATATAAGCAGTGCCGGTTTATGTAACAGGCAAAATACAAGGCACTTGTATGATGAAAACCAACACCCAATTTTTGAGCAACAACAACAGGGTCGATTTGGTTTTAATGTAGCCTGTTTCTTATTGGGAACATCAATAAAATACCGCATTTTTGAAGGGGCTCTCAACGCGAATAGGTACTTGGCAATTTTAGAAGAAGTAATACCAGAATTGCTGGAGAATGTTCCCCTCGCCTGTCTTAATGCCATTTACTTCCAACAAGACGGTGCCCCTCTCCACAATTCGAAGTTGATGGTGCCGTTTTTAGAAGAAACTTTCCAGGACCATTGGATTGGAACAAACGGACCCATTAGGTAACCTGCAAGTTCACCTGATTTGTCAGTGTTGGACTTTTTTTGTGGGGTTTTTTGAAAAATAAAATATACGGTAAGAGGCACAATAATATTGAAGAACTTCGTGCAACAACAGAGGCAGTTTTCCAGAATTTACAAAGTCGGCGTTTCATAATTTTAAATGCATTAAGACGTACCTACGTTTTGTGTTTTGTTAGTGAATTAGTGTTAGTATTGTTCTTGTTCCTTTCTTGAAAAAATCACAAGTAGTATTTCTTCAATTTGAACTTTTTTTGTATAAAAATCCATAGCCTACTATTAAAAATCAATGTTTTAGTGATTTTGGAGCATTTATGAAGAATTTATGTTTATATATTATATATCATTTTGAAGGAAAAAAAATAAGGAATTTAACGAGGCAAAAAAATTGAGTGCGCCACTGAATTATACATAAAATTCTCTATGGGATAAGTCTTCAATTTGACATTATTGCTGATAAACTTCGTAGATATGAAGGGGGTCCAAAAAGTGTGAATTTTAAACAACGCCCTGTAACTTATGAACGAAAGAAGTTAGGAAAAATCCGTTCAGGACATCTTGAGTTTCACAAAAAAGTGGCACAGGACCGCGAAAACCTCAAGGTTCTATCTTCAACAACAACCGAGATACTTGGCTGTCTCAACCCAAATTGGGTTCCACTGTACATCATAATAAGAAATCCCGAATGCCAAAAGCAATTTTTTTATTAATTATCTTGGGCTGTACAGAGCGTTGAAATAATAATGTTTTTTATCTAAAATAGGTCATAACTTTTAAAATACTCAGTATAACGTATCAAAACCTTATATTGGTATAATGGGCAATATAAGTGCAATTAAAATTAATAATAATATACAGGGTATTCCGTTTAAAAAAAACTGCTTTGGTTGACCACAGTGTTATAAAGCACCCTGTATATTCCTTATTAATTTCAAAATGTGAAGATAAACAATTTTTTGATATCTAGTCTAAAAACAGAGCTATGGAACTTTTACACGGTAATGGGGCACCCTATATGTATATATACATATATATATATATATATATATATATATATATATATATATATATATATATATATATATATATAGTTATACTTAAAATAAGAAATGTACATATTCTGTTTTCAGTGCATCATAAAAATTAGTCTTTAAGTAGTAGATTTGTTATTATTTTACTGTATTTCTGTTTTGTATGTTAAGTTTTAGCTATGAATACGTTAAGGTTTTTCACAATTTTACACTTAAACTATAATTTGATTTAATTTTGTTGAAAATGTCACCGATTGTGACATTTTTAATTGTTAATCTTTGTCCGCTAGAGGTTGAAATATCATTAAGGAAAATTAATATTTCATTTATTAAAGATCTAGCTAATATTTTATAACATTAAAACAGATTCCACGCTCAGCTTACAACTGCGTTTACCTAATTGTTATTAGCAAGTTTATTTTTGTGTTTTCGTATTTCATAAGTTTGTTTGACAACGTAACAAATTTTTTTGAACTTTTAACGTTTACTGACATTGATAACTGTAACTGTTATGAAACCGCTTAAATTTGTACAAAAAGAACATAAGTAAGTAGAAGTAGGCTTAAAATATTGAACTACACAACGATACACCATAAAAGTACAATATTAAAAAATGTTAAATGAAATGTTAGAATTGGAAACTCTTTTATTTTTTGGCAAAATCCAAATCCCCGAACAATTTTATTTGACTTTGAGGTGTTCACCTAAATCCTGCTTCGGACCTCGTGTAAAATTTGGATTAATAGTATAAATTGTGCTTTTACAGTAATTCTACAACAAAAGGCTAAAAGGTGGCATAAGGAGAAGGACCTGGTAACTCAACTTCTCATCTATGAATCTTGCAAAGATCACCATTCGTATTAGGAACATCGCGCTTTTCAGTACAATAATGCCGGAATGTGATTATATCTCAGAGCTTAACCTTAATTCCTCTAATAAAAGGCGACGGAAGATTCTATTCGCGATCATTCCCGAGCAAAAATTATGGGGATCTTGGGTATGAGCTCCTGTCAAAGAATGCGGTGCTCAATAGCGATAATTGTAAATGTTAGTTACCCCAGAAAAAATTCAGTTGACAAAATCTGGACCAACTACGCTACAGCAACTAACTACGTACTATATCATACAAGAAACAAGTGCTTGCTCATAAAAGTATAATAATCGATACGTACGTAAAACTCCTTCCATATGTTCTCATTATGCAATTCAACTTACAAGGACAACGCAGTCAGAAAACAAAGTTATAAAACTTATATAACCTTTTTTCCTTATGTTCAGACATCCATATATTTTTAGAATTCATACAATACTATTCATTCTTTTTTATGAATAGTATACCTCCCTCGCAATACGTACATCTTATTCAAACAATCTTATATTCAATGCGTGCACAGTAAAAATTTAAATAAATACGTGAGAATGCTTTGAAATATTGAATTTAAATTTATGTAGTATAGAATAAAAAGCACATAAAAAAATAGTTGTAACAAAACATCAACAAATTTAAATTAAGAAAGAAGTTAAATCAGATTACTGCTAAAAGATAAATTAAGTAGTAGCCTGACTAATAGCTATGTTAGATACTGTTGGATTATATATTTTAAGGAAGTGTAGTTCGTTCTGATTTTGGATTTCTACTTTCATTAAGGTTTAAGCGATTGTAATTTAATACAATGTTTTTCAACCTACATAAATTTTTCCTTTGTTCTACATTTAACGGACGTGCGAGTAAAATTGTCTCATTTATTCGCATCGCATTAGCCACTTGTGAAATACTTGAATACGAATTGCGGCTTCATCCCCATTATTTATCAAAAAAATTATGTTCATTGATAAGAATAATTAATGTACAAGTATACACATTTTTTATGAACATAATTTTATAGCTATTATGCAAAGGGTGTTCTGCTAGAAAATTTTAAGTTGAAACATGATGTATCCCTCAAACTTACTAATTACTGATTGCTGACTTTTTTTTTAACTACACAATACTATATACCAGAACTTTAAAATTCGGTATGTCACACCTTTTCGTCTCTAGTGAGTGCTCTGGAATATCGCTTTTAAGATGGGTGTATAATATTTAATCTATTGAATAAAAAATGAACATGACATTCAATAATTAATAATGAATTTTTTTAGTGTCATTTTTTTTCTGACGACGATAATTGTAACTGATACCGGAACGTTTAAATCTTTTATATTTTATATTGAATTACACGATTTAAAAAGATAGTGTATATTATTACTAATCTAAATGATGAAAGTTTACATTTTCATATTTTTAATTACATACTACATAAACTTTGAATTGAATGATATTTTTGTAAGCCTACATCTAATAAAATAAATGAAAATGGAACAACTCACTTTGTCGACCACATTTGTAATTTTTCCATTACTGAAAATTTAAATCCAAATAAAAATAAACAATAAAAATCGTACCAGGTGAAATTAATCACTGTGCATAATTTTGAGTGTTTGCTAACTCATCGGCGTATTAGCAGAAGCATTAATCAAGTACAGTTTCCAAAGTAATTATTTAATCTCGGATAACTCCAACTAGTTCTTTCTATGTTGCAGTAGGATATAAAATATGTTTCTGAATATTGTAGTAAGCTTATGCAGACTTTACTCTAACACCGAAAAGTTATTAACGCGCCTGCTCATACCAATGCTATTGAAATAATTGTCTGTAATTTAAAAAAAATAGGTAAAAACTATGCCACAAAAACTGTAAACGATATATAGTGTGGGAGTTGCAATTATTTTATTACAGTTAAAATTGCTTTATTATTTCAGTTAGAATTTTGTTAAATTTCTCATTTTTTCCCGTAGGACAGGACGTGTAGTATAAGATTATAATTCATATATAGTAAGGAACGTTTTACACTTTCATGGTAGAATGAATAAAGTAAAGTATTGAATTCTATCAGACAGGGGAGTGTGTCGTAATAGACTAACAATGTATGTGTTAAGTAATATAGAGTGCAAAGAAAATATAGCTTAAGATAGAAGAATCTAAACAACGTGTTAATTATACTCTACGGAAATTTAGCACTTCAGAAGTATGTATTAAACATATATTATAATTGATTTACGTTTTGACGAAGACATGCTAGCTCATATACTACTATAGCGACAAGAACTATCAAACAACAATGCAAAAAGGATACATTAAAAAGGAATTAAATGGAATTTAGTGGTTTAATAAACAGAAGTTATTGAGAAGGATGAAGCACACTATGAAACAATAGTAAATATAATAAGTGCGATAGAGTGTGCAAATAGATATAATCGGTATGAGCAAAACTAGAAAAACAAATCAGAAATATGACTAAACCAGCATTAATAAACTTGAACTCTTGGAACAAAAGTCCGAACTGCTTAAAGAACCCAAGTGAAAAACATATAAGCAAAAAAAAAAAAACGACAACCACTACACTCATAGCTCAAACCCAGAGGATACACTGGGTCCTCAAGCTACATACAAATAGATAAGTCTATACACTGTAAAATAAAAACAAAACAGAATAAGCAGAAATGGGAAAGACAACGATAAATTGTTAAAAACAGGGAGTATCATAACGAAGAAACAATAAACAAAAATTCTTAGCTATTCTAGTAACAAAGCAAAACAAAAAATTACAGATTTAGTATTTACCCAATCTCACATGGGAAATGTAGATACGTACGAACAAACGGGCATATAGATAGACAGACACACAAGCACGCACGCGCACGCACACACACGCACATACGCACGCACACACGCATACACGCACACAAGCACACACGCACACACGCACACACACCGCACACACACACGCACACACACACACACACCACACACGCACACACGACACACACACACGCACACGAACCACACACGCACACACACACGCACACACGCACACGCACACACACACGCACACACACACACACCACACACGCACACACGCACACACACACACGCACACACGCACACGCACACACGCACACACGCACACACGCACACACGCACACACGCACACACGCACACACGCACACACGCACACACGCACACACACACACACACACACACACACACACACATCCAGGTATCATGGCCGATCTTGGCAAACTTTGTTGTAAAGCGGTAGTAAAAAGACTTTCTATACCTACATATGTTTATATAAGTTGGAAGGTAAAAAGAAGGAATTTGTACAGGTTAGGGTAGATAACATATGGGATTGATAGTATACTTCCGGGTTAGTCAAGGGAGAGTAGGGTGTACTATTCAAACCTGTCCCATAATTCCACGGTGCTTGTTTGCTTTGTTGGGCGCCGGTATGCAAGTGGCACATCAAAAATAAAATACACTGAAATAATAAATATTTATTATACAAGGGAAAAGAGCAACAGACTTTAGCTCGAGGTGTTCGTTTGTCTCCCGCTTTGCGTCGGGAGACAATTTCATCGAGAGCTAAAATCTAATATTTTTCTCATGTATAATACGCTATTTTTTTCTGTGACGGAAAAACGATGATTTAATATTGAAAAAACATATTTTAGAATGTTTTACTATACAAAAGTTACATATCCTTATATCAAAAGTACAATTATTAAATGTGCATTGCATGAATGACATGTTCCTTGAACTATTCGGTACAACAGTCGAACTTTCTTGTGTTGAAAATATACTTTCTGCTATGGACACAGCTGCCGGTGATGTACCTGATTGCAAATCGGATGTTATTTCAGTAATACTACACATTCTAAATACTTTATTAGCTATTTGTGTTCTGTGTGATACCGATTCATCAACATACCCTTCAGCGACCATTGATGATTTCCAACCGCCATCAAGTCATCAGTCTCACCCAGATTCAACTAAAAGTGTAGCAATGATCTTCAAAACGAATGACCTGTATATGAGTTACCATTTTCAAGTTCAAGAAAATTAGCTACTGTTTAAGGTACCTTATAACATTGATTTTTACCCACAACCTGATTTACATATTTTCCATTGCGATATGTACAAAACGGTGGCGATCCCTTGCTGCTACTGAACGAAGGGCTATGTACATAGGGTAATATTTAATATATTCTTCGGTAACTACAAATCTCCTGTTTACATCATTCTTTGTTTGCTTAAGTTTCACAAATATTAACGTTCCCGAATCTTCAATATCATCTAATGTAATTTGGCTGATTTCACAAATTCCACAAGCTCCTGCAGTCCCAAATACAACAACAACCTTGCTCATTGCTTCATCGGGAGAATTTTTTAAAAAATTACGAATTTGTGTACTCGTAAAAATCGCAGCTTTCTTGAGCGTGTAACCTTTCCCATTTTATTTTAAAATGTAATTAGTTTAAAATATTTTGAAATGTCTACATTATCATTGGATTCTAACATACTTTAAACCGTTGAGTAATTCGACCACACTGTTGATGGCTTTTGTTGTTGTGCAAGTTCCGGAAAAAAGGAAAGGGCACGTATTTCATTCCCTCCCCACGGGGAGGGGGCTGCTCGAGCTTTCTGAGCTCCTTCAGCCACAATCATGGATTACCAGCATACATACATACATTACGTATATATGCATGGTGGGATTAAGGGGGTGTGGTCAAGATAGGATCGGAAGGAAGGGAGTTAGGGTTCTGAGGGGGAAAATACTACCTCAGCATTCGCCTAAGCAGCCGGACATGGTGTGCAAATACGCAGTGACCATGCCGCTACATGTGTATGAGGAAAACCTCATGAAGAAACCTCATACAAGGTAGACCGTAACGAGAATCGAACTCATTACCTTCCGAATGCTAAGCAGGTCTTGTCACCACTACGCTACCAGCTCAGTGCAAATTCCGAAAAATAAGCCAATAACACCGTCTCTGAGAAAGAACTGCATGTCTTTTTCATCTTCCATTCCATAAATCTTGAATACGCGGTTTCGTAAATTTTCCGTGATTTAGCTGGAAATAATTTTTGTGACGCTACTTTTGCTGCTGCTATTAACACCGGTGGAGTCAAAGAAAACTCGGAATCAGACATTTTTTAAGTTTATATTATTCAAAATAACTACTAAACAACCACTAAGTGCGCAATTTTTAAATTGAATCACAGAATTAAATTGACAGGTATTTAATTATTTTAAAGGTTTCTTTAGCAACGCAGGTCTAATTGTCGCTATAAGTAGAACGCCTACCAGTTTAAAACTTTAAATTTCACATCAATAATTTTCTGACTTAAGTAAATAACGGTCACGTTAGTTTTCTAATTAAAATAGATTTGTTAATTTAGTTTTTCAGAAAGTTATTCTAGTTTCAATGAGTAAAATAATGGACAGTGATTCCGATTCTCAGTTTTGTTTTACTCCACCGGAATTAGTAGAAGCGGAATCATTGAAACTATTGCCAAGCAAATCACGAAAAATTTACGAAAACGCATATGCAAAATTTATGGAATGGAAATTGAAAAACAAATGCAGAAGTACATTAAAAACTAATAATAATGTGAATATTTCCAAATATATCAAGTTAATCACATTTCTAAAGCAAAATGGAAGAGTAGTATTGGGAATTTCGGGAGCTTGTCGAATTTGTGAAATAAGCCGGATAACATTAGATGACATAGTAGAATCCGGAAATTTATTAGTAGTGAAAATTAGTCAACGAAAATGAATCCAGAGCAGTGGCATCCGTGGCATAAAATGTTATTTCTGCTGAAGAATTTTCTAATGTAGCAGAAGTTTCAAATCGTCCTTGGAAAAAGACTTTCATGGAATGCAGGTTTAACAACTGTACTTTCAATGTTAAGAAAATTAACTTTCATTTTTAAAATAAATGTTGTGTTTATATTTATTTGTATTATGTATACGTACCCGGGAAAAAAGTACCTATTTTTTCCCCGGGAAAAAAGTAGTTCCATTAAAAGTGGCATATTAGAACTTTTTTCTCGTCACAGAAAAAATTAAATAACTAATAAAGTAATCAAGCACCGTCGCATTCTTGCCGTAGTAATAAACCATAAATGTAATATTCAATAATGGAATAAAACCAATGATATTTAGAAATATATGTAAACACCGCAAACACCTAAACCAAATAATATTAAAAGAAATAACCCGTTACTGTTAAAACCGCAAAACTTCGTAGTTAGTTAACTTGCAATTCGAAATGAAGGTCAATGAAACTATGTTCAAAGTTGTATGCACTTAATTCTAATTACACGTTAACGAGAATATTTAATCAAAAACATTTATTCATTATTTACCATAAATAATTGAAGGTTATCTAAAATTATTCAATATTAGTATGTGATATACGAGGAATAAGCCATTATTATTGAGAATAAAGAACAAGTGTAACCTTTTCAAAATTTTATTTTAGATATGTTCAGTGTAGTAGCCTTCTGCTATGATGCACTTAGTCATTCTTTCGTTCCTCTGCTTAAATGCTCCAATCCAAGTAGCTTTAGGAATTCTATTAAAATAACAACGAAAAGCAGCACAGATCTCTTCCTCTCAAAAAAATCTTCTTCCTCATAAGTTCCTTTTAGCCCAAAAAACTGTGCAGTATAGGAAGAAGCATTATCTAGATGTAGTATAATTTCTTTCTTTGGCACTTTATTAAACACTTCCGGTAAACAGTGTTGGACGTACCATTTAGCTGTGACAATCTTCTGCTCCAATAGCTTAATAGCGCTCACAAGACTTGTAGTTCTAAAGAAAGAACACAGCGTACATTACTTACTTCATCTCTCGCTGCTTTCTGGTTATTGTTGGTGTGGCCTCAGCTTCATGGATCCACACGCGGCTCTCTTGGAGAGTTGGCATATCGAAAAATGGTATGTAAGTTTCATCGGTTGTTACAATTTTCGACAAAATTTGGTGTTCACCATTATTAAGCAATGCTAGAGTTTCGTGGCGAATTCGTACCTGTTCTGCTTTTTGAAAGTCTGTAAGAAGATGGGGTGCAAAATGACTTACGACTTTTTTCAGAAGAAGGTGGTCGTGTATTAATCTTTTCACAGATGAGGATCCAATCCCCAGTTGAGCCTCTATTACAACGTAACTAGTTCTGTTATCTGCTTCCATAACCTTCTTCACAGCAGCAACGTTTTACTCTATCACAGCGGTAATGGGAGGGCCTGCGCCGTTCTGGTGATCGACTGTAGTTTTTCTACGTTCGAATTCCCTGTACCAGCCGTAAATTGTTGCTAAGAAAGGGGCCTGATCGCCAAATGTTGATTTCAAACTTTCTTCGCAGTCACATGCACTTAAACCTTTCTTAAAGTCATAATAAATCATTATGCAGAAGTGTTCTCGTGTTAATCCTATTTTTTTACTAAAATTTCGAAACTTAAAACTATCTTTTTCAAACTCTATTTAAGAAAAATTATCAAATGAAGCGACAAGTGTTATGTAAAGGGCTGCTCTTACTGAGGCTGCATTTTTTGCTTTCCATAGCCTGCCTAATTGCTTCATTCTCAATAATAATGGCTTATCCCTCGTATTAAGGGACTCAGGAACTACTTTTAATGTAAAGTGTTGTCTGCTCTTGCATTCAACCTCAAAGCGAACATTTCGGACAATGAAGTTTTCTGTTATCTTTACTTATGAGTTTATAATTTTAAGTTACAGAAACGTGGTCTCTATGACTAGATCCCTACCCGGCAATACCGTGTTAAGTATTTACCAGCAGCTCAGTGTAAACACGATTACGAGCACTTGCTTGCTAAGATGTGGCAAATATAACAGAAAAATCTAACAAACTTAGCTATACATTGCTCAAAATGATCTAAAATGAGGGGTATACGACACAGGGACAATTCAATCAGTGTTGTGTACCTAACAAAGGTACAAAAAAAACTAGGGTAGTATGGCCAAATTCCAAATTAAAATAAATACGTATTAAATAATATACTTTCTAACAAACTTTTCAATAACGTCTATCTTTAAACCTTGTCAATCTAAAAAACAGTTTTAAGTTAGGAATTGTCAGAGCTTCCTAATAAACTTTCGCGTTCTCCATTAACACGAATTGAGTAGATATTCATTTATTAAATACACATAATTCATGCAGAATTTAAACAAGAAAGTTTTAAGTACGGAGTTCGAATTTAATAAATAAAGAAGTAGAACTGTGACAACACAGTATAATTAGTTTTTGGTATCGATTGATTGCCCTTAAACTACGGCATCATATTCAGACAAGTAGTTAATTTGTCTTTTAATGGTTAAGTATACTGCAAAGAGAATAACAATTCTTGCTATTCTTGCAATATATCTAATCTAATCATAGCACTTCAAAAACAGTTCTTACTATTTTTGAAACTGACTTTACTGCAACATTAGTGCGTTGTGATTTGTCTATGTCAGCTACACATAGAGTATTCAAGACAGACATCAGTTATGTAAAGTGGTTTCACTACATATTAAACGTCTGTATATGGAGAATACCCTTATTCATTGTAAGATCGAAATTGTAGTCCTTACAAGTCCAAGTTAAGCCCTTGTGATTTACTGTTTAGAGCACTGAAAGCTGGGATGTTAGCGGTTTTCGTTAGAAGCAGAAGCGTCCAATTCTCAACATAAATTTTATCATAACGACATATATACGTACGTTTTATACTTAAATAATACAATTATGTGATTTAAATAAGCATTTTTAGGATTTATGGGGTTAAAAAAAAACAATTTTTATTGTATTATTATCAAGTTTGTATTCATGGTTTTTAATGTTGGAGGAAAATATGTCCATAGACATTGAATATCCCAACTTTAACTTAACATGAGGACAGATCTACAAAATGAAAGCTAGGGAGATTTATCTTTATGGCTGGTTTCAGACCGTACTAATTCCATTTTTGTTATTAATATGATTATGTTTCTATTTTTCACACAACAAAAATTTTTGTGTCTTGAACTATTACTTGCTGTTTTTCGGGACAAAAGAAACCTAACATATCAAGTAAATAGGTTTAAACGCGTAAAAGTATTTTTTTCTTCATAAAATTCTGTAGAATTACCGGTTGATTTGCTGCTGTATTTTAGATATATAACAGTTTGGAATGTCCTTCGCATGTTTATGCAAAGTACGTACATAAAGTTTTTACTATTTCATGTTTGAAAAATTTATTTACTTCTTGCATAATTCTTAATTTGAATAATATTAATATATATATATATATATATATATATATATATATATATATATATATGTGTGTATGTGTATATAGGTGTCCACAAACTCTGTTCACAAAAGAAAACTGCAGATTCTAGAGCTGATTTTATGTCGATTTAAAATACTTCCTAAGAGAACTGGAGCTCTTGGATGATGGCCCCCCTTACATCGGTTTAATTCAAATATCTTCAAAATGGTTTCCCTTTAAATGATGGCGTTCTGTACATTTATTTAGTGGAATATGCCCAATCGTATGGTGTGAATATGATTTTTTAGTTGTACTCATAAGCGGCTCGTTTGGGCGGGGCATTGGACATTGTTATTCATAAGTTTTTTGTTTTTCAAAATTTCGCAATTTTAACCTAAAATTTAAAAAAATTCGATTTTTTCGTGAAAGAGTAATACTCTTGTCTGCAGTCACTACGACGCACCGTTTTCGAAATAAATCTATTTGAACTTTTCATGTGTTAATCATACTTTTATAAAATTAACTAACGAATTCAATTACAATTATGAAAGATGGCTATGGAAAATAAACAAAATAACAATTGCGTGAACGCCAAACTGTTCTCATGTTATTTTGCATTCAATTGGAAAAAACAACAATTTTTGGGCAGAAAAATCAGCTGCTTGCAAGGATTGGACTTTTTTAAAATGAAAAGGATACAAGCCTTCCTTATGTAGAATGTTCCACACAGAAGATTTTGACACATTGGGATGCATTGCAGCCAACCCTCTTACGCTTATTTCGGGATTGTGCTCAATTTCCATTAAAATATTATCCTGATTTCTTCCATTACATCAGTATGTCTTCCCGTTTCATTATTTTTAGAAATTACCGATCCTGTTTCCCTAATTCTTTGATGAAGAAGCGTAAATGATTTAGGAACAGTATGTCTTCTACCTCGAAATTTATCTGCATATTTACGTGCTGCTTCCCGAGCGTTGCATTGCATTTCGCTGTACACTAAGTACATATCGGCATATTCTTCCTTACTAAATGAAACCCTTCTAACAATATTCAACTTTTGTATTTACGGTAATGTAACTAAACAATAACAAATATTTCACTTAAAACTAATTTGACACTTTAACCTCTACTACTATCTGTCATACTACTTATTTTGACGTTCACGCAGTTGTTATTTTGTTTATTTTCCATAGTCATCCTTCATAATAGTAAATGAATTCGTTAGTTAATTTATACCAACGCACAGCCTAAATTGTGGGTCTTAGAGACATGAAATTTGGAGGTGTGTTCTTTGGGAAGTGTAGGTATCCACTAAGAAAGAGTTTTTTTAGAAATTCCACCCCTAAGAGGGTGAAATAAGGGGTTGAATTTATTTGTGAAACTTTTTATTGTATGTGTATTGGGTGCATATACTCTTCAAGTAAAATTATGAGACACGTGTATCACAAAATTTAAATATCGCCCACCTCCCGCCATTCTGAGATCACAGCAATGCGCAACGGGTACTGCTAGTATATATACGGAGACATTTTTTTACGTCTGAACATAGACCATGTTCAGTTTTAAAATGACAGTGTCAACGCAATGCTAAATAAGCAAGAAACAACTTCTTAATTATTTTTTTTTACTAAAAGCTCTATATTGTTGTTAAGTGTATTAAATATTAGTTTGTAAAGAGAATGTTTATTTTGATCGTCTTCCGCGAGGTTTCTAAATTTATACTGTTTGGATCTAAACTCATTTTGAGACTGAAAATCCGGAAAAAAACTATGTCTTTACCATAACATAATACATTGCTTCATTTGATCAGTAATAAGCTGTCGTTTTAAAACTGAACATGGTCTATGTTCAAAGTTTAAAAAATGTCTCGTATATAGTTTAGTTTAATTTCACAGTTTGGTTACATAAACTCAAATGTATTTTATTACTGATGAAAAAATTTTACAAGCACGAAGGAAAAGAAAACACCGTTGACTATAAGCTACTAAATGGTATACGCTTCGCAGTTTTAGTACGCTCTACCGAATGGTCAATTAATAAAGGAGACCGGCTTTATATGAAGAAACTACGTATCGCACAGTTTCTGGAAAACATATTGATAGTAAAAGTGAACCAGAGAGATTGCTGGAAATTAGTTTCAAGTTCCTGCGGTGGTAGCTAGTACACGAACACCAAATTACGTAGTCTGCTTTTACTCTTAAACTGGCATCATCAATATATGTCCAAAATATTTCTATTATAAACTACATAAGCATGAAACATTTGGTTTTGATCATTTTTCTCTATCTTGCTAAAAGGGGGGAGAGAAGCTCCTTGACTGCTTCTAATAAAATAATAACATTGTCGATTAAGTTTCTAGTCGGTAAATGGCGTTTTATGGAAAAGCCGTAATTTTTGCAAAATTGACACCTCCTTTCGTTACAAAGATATGGATAAAAATAAATGTAAACATACGTTTTACAAGTAGCAGAATTAGAGAACAGGTTTAACTGTCATTACTTATTAATATTTATTAATAATTAAACTGTTAAAACCATACGAATAAATTTTAATACAAGTTAAATGTCTCCTGGGGGGCGTATCTTTAATTTAGAACGGATAATAAAATTTATTTTTTAAATTATTATGTTGAATTAGGAATTTCCATTCTATAATATCTGTGACCCTGAAAAGGGCCGTTGTTATAAAAGAGTGGTGTGCAACAACCCTAGTACTGAAGATCTAATGACGCCCCAAGTGTTCAAATTGTCGCCTGTCCTACTCAATACAGAGCTGCAATCTCTCACGCGTAGATAAAACAGCAGCCTCCACTTCTCCCATTGGAATATGGCAAATGGTGTTCCTTATTCGCTCTACTATATTCTCCCTCGTAGTTGGTTTGGTTAAATAAACAATATCTTTCAACCTCTCCCAAAAATAAAAATCAAAACAAGTCAAATCAGAAGCTTAGGAAACGTTTTTCTACTTTTGCTATAAGTTTTTTTCTCTTAGTGTAAATACCTGGCTGGTCAAGGAAATAAACTTCCCCTTCCTACCCATCTGTCAAGAAATCTTCTGTCTAAAAATTGACGGATATTTGCCGAAAAATGGGCTGGGCACCCATCATGTTGGCGTGTTTGTATTGGTACGTTTCCTAAAAGAACTGGAAATTCGTTGGTCATAAAATTGAAGTAAATTTTATCGGTCAGATTTTCAATAAACATAAGTGGCCCAATGATCGGTCCTCCCAATATACCGCACCAAACGGTTGCGCTCGACCTACCTTTATGTTGTACCTCTTTCATCCAATGAGGATTGATTTGCGACCAGTAATGCAAGTTATGCAAATTCATGTGTCCATCGCTGTTAGCAACCAATGGCAATAATCAAGTTTTCCATCAAAATCGAGGAGTGTCAATGCCTGATCTAGAACTGCATGGTATGGGTGTAGCATAAATTTGAAATAAAACTGTTTTCATTAAACGATATTAATAAGATAAGGTATATATTTAAGAGCACTATGTTTGTAATGCCTAAGTCGTTAGAAATATCTCTTGTATTTTCATGAGGATTAAATTCTGTATACCGGTATTTCTTAAACCAACCGCTGAAAAATTTTTTTCTGGTAACGATGCCTTTCTGGATACCGGGTAGCATAAACTCTTGCAGCAACAGTTGAATTCTTCATGTATTCAAAATATGCGGCAAGCATATCAAATGCTATTTAAAGTTTTTCAACACGTACTGCTTTAATGGAGCTAATATTATATTGACCCACAGCAATATTTAAAGTGGCTATTGTTTTGTGTTATTTTTGGTAGTTAAAGGCCTGCTGGTATTGACAAGTACGGGTGATAATTTGAACATTTGGGGCGTCATTAAGGCTGTTTTACAACATTTTCTAAGGCCACAGGCATTACAAAAACGAAATTCGTAATGCAACATAGTCATTTAAAAAATAGATTTTATTATCCGCTCTAAATTAAAGATACGCCCCCCCCCCCCAGGAGACATTTAATATACTAATTTTATTGATTTCGTTTTAATAGTTTAGTAATTAACAATAATGTTAAGTAATGAAAGTTAAACGTGTTCTCTAAGCCTGTTACTTGTAAAGCAGTTCAAAGTAATTATTCCCTTATATTCAAAATCTTTGAAAATATTGCAAAAATTTACGGGATTGTCAAAGAACGCCATCTACTGACTAGGAAAAAAAACTAAACCGACAATGTTAATACTTTATTAGAAGCACCTAAGAAGCCTCTCTCGGGCATTGGCTGTCTGCAAGCAGATCAGTAAACATCGCGTTTTAACATTGTATACGTACTTTGTTAAAAGTTTTTACGTGCGTACGTTCTGCTACCTGCGTCGTTTTCACGATGTCGGGTAGAAAGCCACCGTTCCGGCAGAGGCACCCATACGCTCTTCGGAGTCGTTACGATGAGAACGAGCTTTCCCGCTACCAGATGACGTCGTGCTGACCGACGAGCAGGTCCCGTTCGTGCCCTTGCCCTTCCACGAAGAAGACATCTATAAGAAGAGCAAGAAGAAGAAAAAGAAGCCCAAAAAATTGGAAGAAGACATGGCTGCTGCACCGCTTCCAGCAGCTCCAAGGACCGTTGTTGCAGAAGAAGAATCGCCACCGTCCGATGGGTTCCAGCTTCAGAAGAAGAAGCCGAAGAAATCTTCGAGAGACCGCCCGACCACGCCCACAACCGTTATCAACGCGTTAGAGGCACTAGCTGACACCATGGACCGCCCGGACGTAGACAAACTTCCTGCTGCCAGGGAGAGGGTTCCTCCAGTAATCCTTCGCGAGAAGGAGAACTAGGTTGCGTTCACCGAGGGATAGTCTTCACACGTTTGAAGGCAATCGCCGGGGGATAGCGGATCCAGCCTGCCACTGCCAAGGACCGTGATGCGCTAATGCGGTATATGGATAGGCGCTTGTTTCAGAATGAAGAAACAAGGCAGACCGATCCCGCTTCTGCTGCTCTAGATACCAACCGAAGAGGACCTTAAGAAGATCCGGCTGGTGGAGTACGTGGCTTGCCTACGTGTCTCCACTGAAGACTTGAGGCGGAGACCAGGCATCGGGCAGTGACACCGGTGCCAGGGATTCCGTCACGCACAGCGTTGCTGTAGAGCGGCGGCTCGCTGTGTCAAGTGTGCAAGACACCACCACTCCAGTGAGTGCACCAAACCCCGTACGGACGCAAGGTGCGTAAACTGTGGTGGTGATCACCCGGCCAACTTCAGGGGTTGCCCGAGATACCCACGTCTCCTGTAGCGCAAGAAGACGGAAGTTCCACCGTCACGTCCCCGCAGCGGAAGAAAACCGATGATTCATCACAACAGCGACAGAAGAGGACACCGACCAAAGCGGCACCATCTATTGTCCGAACCGGCGTTAGTTATGCTAAAGCGACGGCAAGCCGTAGAAATATGGCTGAAGTAGGGAATGCGGTGAAAGCCGCAGACGTAAAAAATCCTGCTTCACCCGCTTTAGGATTCGACGCTGTTATAGGTCTCCTCGGAGGCTTGGATATGGCGAAGGTCCTACCTGTCATCAAACGGGTGGCAGTGGCCTTAGTTTCGGCACTAACTACTACTGACCTGTGGCGAGTAATCCTCATACAAGGTCAGGAAGTGTTTGCACATTTCGTGTAAATTACTTCTGGAACGGCGATGAGTAGGGATGTCTGCCGGTTTAAGTATAGCTATCAGTATCGACAATTCTTTTTCATATAATATAACTACCACACGAAATACTTTCAATACAAAATTATTTAAAATTATATACAACACACACACACACACACACACACACACACACACAAATATAATAAAAAAAACTAATAATTTCTATCCAATTACAGGTAACATCGACATGAAGCTATATCTACGTCCGGGATCCCGAACCATTTTGGAGCTCCGAGGGACCAGCCCACCTGCTTCCAAGGCAGCACCGCCCACCCACCCACGAGCCCCGCCCTCAACATCCAAATATAGCAATGAAATACTACTAACTTAAGTAACGGACAGTCGACAAAGTCTGTGTTGAGCTTTGAACAGAACACACGTGTTTTGGGAGAGAGTTTTCTCAGAGATTTCGATACGCCTATTGGCGAGATCATATAAAAAGAACGTACGACTAGTATCGAGTACTAATCTTTATATTTCAGCATCCACAATCTTCGCACCGGAAGTGTGTGGTTAAAACCGCACAGATCCGGTCTCGGAGAAGAGGCAGTCAAGATGTCGTCAGACGGAGGAAGCGAGTACGAAGAGGAAGTAAAGAGAAGTCTCAGATTAGAAGAGATCTACCTAGATCAATGGGATCAGGCACAGCAAGTCATCCGCGCCAAAGACGCGAAGATTGAAGAACATCCCAAGAAGCTTCAGGACCAAGAGCGAAAAATCGAAGAGCTGAAGGCGACCATCGAAACTTAAGGGTCAACACGAAGAAGTCGTAGCGAGACTCGACGTGATTACAACCACCAAACCGCCAAACAAAACCACAATCAAGACTTCCGAAGCTCGTGCAGAAGACCAACGCGACAATGAAAAGCCCCCGCGTCCTAAGAAGAAGAGGCACAACGGGAAGAAGAGAGGGAACGATGAAACTCCCGGAACATCAATAAAACCGACAAGACAAACCGAAAAACTCATCGAGAAGATGGAAGTCTGCACAGCAGCTTCCCATCAAGAAAAAGATGAAAACGCCCTCTCCGAAGAGGAAGAATACAAGACCGTCACGAAGAAAGGCGGAATTAAACGGCAGCAGGTGGACGCCGTAGCACAAGATCAGGAAATTCCCGCCCGAAAAGAAAGGATCCCGCCACTAATCCTCCACCGACAGGAAGATTAGACCAGGACTATGAAGAAGCTAGCCTTGGTCGGGATTACACCAAAAGCAACTAGAACATCCAACGACGGAATCAGAGTGATTCTAAGCACCCCTGAAGAATACAGGACGGCAACAGCTGCACTGGACACCATCGGAGTGCAGTTCAACGTCTACCTTTTAGAAGAGGCAAAACCGCTAAAGGTAGTCATTAAGGGCATCCCGCAAGACGACGAGATGCTAGAAACGGTAAAGAACGATCTCAAATCCATGGGGTTTGACGTCCAGAAGGTTAGCCGGATGTTCGCCGGACGGGAACAACGGAAAACCGCCATGGCACTGGTCCACCTCGAGAGAAGCGAAAGGGCCAAGGAGATCTTCAGGATCACGACCATCGGATACTTGAGGGTGCGGGGAACGGGGCACGTCAGTGCTACAACTGCCAGCGATACGGGCATACTACCAGCGGATGCCACGCACAGCCCCGATGTGTGAATGTGCGGGGACGCACCACACCAGGGAATGCAAGAATACCCGAGAGACGGGAGAGCAAAAGTGCTGCAACTGCACCGGGTTGCACACTGCAAATTACGGAGGATGCCTCGCCCATCCAAGAAACATCAAGAAAGGGAACGCCCCCAGAACAGCAGAAGTTAAAAAACCGGCAAGGATGACCGAAGCAGGTATAAGCTACGCCCAGATGGCAGCGGGCAACAAGAAACAGGCACCTGAAGAATCAGAAGACGAGGACTTCGCGCTCATCATGAAGATCGTAAAGGCACTCAAAGCAACGAAGCAGATCAAAGGATAAACTCACAGATGAGAATACACAAACCGCCACACCACTTAAGCGGCCGACCCAACCACTGACAGGGAACAACGACACCGAGGTGACCGGAAGCATAAAAGCCGAAGTTCATCTCAGGAAACGACAACAGAGGTATATTTAATGTATTTATTTCAGGTACAGAAAATCTACATATATCGTCAGAAAAGCCAATAAGACGAAGGTATAGAGGGCTAGAGCCCGTAATACCGAGAACAAATAACGATGACCGATGACCGAACTTAAGTAACGTAGTCCAATTAACATGTTCTTTTTTATTTTTTGTTGCCTAGATAATAAGATAACTTGTTATAGACTTATAAAAAAATGAAATATATAAAAAAAACTATGTAATCAACCGGCTGAAGAGGCTACCTCGCCTGAGCAGCCGACTGTAGTTGTAAAAATTCCCTTTTTCAGCAATTGTAACCATAATTTAAATAAGCTTGTATGAATCTTGAATCTTGAGCCTCTCTCAAACGATAGTTTATTAAGTCTATTGAGCTAAAAAGAAGTTAATATCTTGATGGTGCCGATTGAAGAGAAAAAGCCGATTCTCTAATTCCGTGTTTGTGTACGCCCCGTAGCGGCCATCGCAGGAACTTGAAATAATTTCCAGCAATTTAT
This sequence comes from Vesta saturnalis, assembly GCA_036346205.1. NCBI lineage: Eukaryota > Metazoa > Arthropoda > Insecta > Coleoptera > Lampyridae > Vesta > Vesta saturnalis. The sequence continues at coordinate 2,130,595 of JARFJB010001344.1, forward strand.
CTCGGTCATTTTTACTATCAGTGTTTCTTTCCACAAACTGTACGATGCGTAGTTTCTCATATAAAGCCGGCCTGCTTTATTAATGGACCACTCGGTAGAGCGTACTAAAACTGCGAAGTGTATACTATTTACTAGCTCATGGTCAACGGTCTATTTTTCCTTTCTTCTTGCTTATAAAATTATTTCAACTGTAACAACATTCATAAAAATATACTAAACTATACATGTATATATATATATATATATATATATATATATATATATATATATATATATATATATATATCATACATGTATTGATAGTGCCGATTTAAGAGAATAAGCCCATTTCCTAATTTGGTGTTCATGTACGCCTCCTAGCTGGAAACTATACTTGCCACCCGTGCGTGTTGATATCTACTATTTTGAATGAATAAATTAAAAGTAGATAATTTCAATTGTATTAGAAAAAAATGGACATTAGTAAAATTAGCATAAAATACACGTTTTCTAAGCCACATCAGAGCACTCCCTTGAGTTCGTGCGCCAATATGACCCTTTGTCAAACTTGCATTTTAATATACTATTATAAGTGAACAAAGGTTATACTGTACAGGGTGAATCCTAAATGGCGGATAATAGATATACCACTTGATTCTATATCAAAAAGTAAGCAAAAAATGATACAACTGTTTTACTCGAAAACGTTTAGTTTTCGAAGAATTCTTAATTAAAGGTTGATAAACTTAGCAACATTGTCGCCAGTCGTACCAACCTGTATGTAAACCGCCAGTGATTTACATAGTAACACACTTGATTTAATTATCACCTTAAAAAAACGCATACAGGCACATTTTCATGGCAATGTTTCAATTTTAATGTGTTATTTGCATTTTTAAATTAACAATACATAACTCGTAAGAAAATATCAATTAGTTTATGTGTTTTTATTAGTTTACAATTACTTACAATTTGAGCAGCAGCATTAAAACTGTCACGACATTCCCCTAAAATTAAATGCATCAATTTGGGGAATCTAACAGGAAAATTAATATCGAAGCTCAAGAAGAGTACAAAAAAATAAAGAAATTACAGAAAAACACGAATAAATGCAAAGAAACACAAACAAACCAAAATTAAACTAAACTGAAGATAAAGAAGACAAAGACAATTCAACACGGCATTTCGATTAGCAAATTGTGACAGAAATCTCAGTAAAAGTCAAATTAGTTGAAAAAAGTACGTAAAAGCCTACGTTACTTTTAAAATGTGAAAATTGAACATTGTTGCAGCATTTTTGTAAAACCCAAGCATTCCAGAAACTTTAAACTTCTGATGGAAATTCTAGGTAAACCAAAGGTATGATGATTACAATTACAGACTGTTGCTTTTTTGTTGATTAAAATACAACAAAAATTATTATTTCATAAAAATGTCGCACTATAAGCAATCCGGAATTAAATTTAAGACTTTTAATAACTTTTCGGCTATGAGGTTAACAGCAAATTGCTCCATTTTATATGCAGAATCAGGTGGTATGTTGTATCTACCATTTAGGATTCACCCTGTATAAAGGTCACAAATTTAAAAGTTTAAAATCTAAAATATCATGCTGCTACAGTTTAAATATGTAAAACTATGCCATGGTTTTAAAACTAGATCATGTATGATGCGGTAAGCAAGTCTGTATTAATGGATAAAGTGAGTAGCTTATAGTCTTTAAAAACAATAATATATGATACAAAAATAACATTGATAGCCATGACAGTGATTAAAAGGTCAACCACTTACCCGTGAACTTCTTGGGCGCTTTAAATCCATATATTTAGCCCCAGACAATGCTTCAGCAACTAAGTAGTTAGTAGAAATTTAACCGCCGACAAGAGCTTATAATCCATAAATGCTCTAATAGTCGGCAATTAAGTATGTTATACAAATATTCTATAAAAAATACACACATTGTGTCTAAAAAAACAAAAGGAAAAATTTATTTAAGTTCACACAGAAACAACTTTAATTAAAGGTACCCACGGTTCGGGGGCAAAAATGTACATAAGGCACCTTGCTTAGATTATCGTAACGAACATGACTAATTTTGAGTGTATTCAAGGATAAATATTAATTAGTTTGCACTCGTTAGAAGGTAGGTTGAATTTAAGAAACAGGTAATTCGGCATTTAAAAATGCATATGATGTTTTTTTCATTTGAAATTAACACACATGTCAACGATGAATTTTCTCTGGTATGTAAATGTCCTCAACTAAAACACTTGACCTAAATCATTTCCAAGGTATTCGAACCAAAACATCTTCTTCAATAGATTTCAATCAAAATATGCCCAATTAAGTTAATACACTCAAAGTACTTAAATGCAGCAGCTTAAAAGCGTTTCAATTAAGCAATGCACCCAAAGTAGTTTAGGTAAGCATAGGTATAACCTAAAAAACAGCGTTGAAAAAATATAGAGCAGAAATTAATACTCTCCGAAATGGTAATAGAAATACCTGTAATGAGGTTGCTTGAAAAAAAATAGATACTCACCAAAAGGATGACGCTATAAGAAAAAATTTAGAAACGAAAATCAACGTTTTATCACACACCTTGTTCGATAACTCCAAAAATAATGTAGGATTATGAATGCATGGAAGCAAAAATCAATTTATCACACCGTTTTTACTAATTATTGGTAAAGGTGTGTCTTATAACACTCGAGAAATAAAAAAAGAGTCGGACAGACGTCCGCTTTAAATAAGGATCAAACCAAAAATGAATTTAGTTACGTTCCATCCAGTTATGGTACTAACTTATTTGATTTCATATAATGTAAATGTTACAATATATAATTATCATAAAAAATGTTCCTTTGATAAAATTGTTGAGCAATTAAGCAATACATTTGAGTTTTAGTAACACAAATTACTTTATTAATGTGTGTTCATCTTTAGATTCTAATTAATCATTTTCATTAAAAAACAATTATGTTATAAGAGATAAAATAAGATTAATAAATGGAAACGGTTGTAATGTAACACAAAGTATTTCGTAGCTCTTTGTAAGAAAATTCAAAAGCATAACTTTTATAATGATTGAAGAATTAAAAATAATGAATAATTTAAGTTTGAATCGCCCGCAATTGTAAAGTTAAAAGGGTATAATTTTTCACGTTTAGTAATCATTTAAAAATTCATTTTGTTTCACTTATTACAATTGTAAGAAATTATGTTGAAGAAAACTTTACTAATCTAATCTAATCTAATTTAAAGACCTAATAACTTAAAAAAGGAAAACGAAGTTCAAGTTTCAGTTTAAGTTTAAGTTTAAAATTATTATTTAACAATAATCTCTTAAACTGCAAAAACACTTAATCAGCATTAATTAAAATAGTTTCATATTGCACTTATCGGAATATAAACATTTATTAATAGTAATAATCATTTAATTTAGTATTTTATATTTTATATTCAGTTATTCTTAATTTTTATACAAAATGATATAAAACGTTGCTTCTTGGCAATTTGCCTTATCTGTCACTGATATAATGTAGAATTCTATTTAAGATATATTTTTTGTTCAAATACTTTTTTTTTAACAAGACACCTTGTCCTATGACAAGCAAATAAATTTTTTTTATATTATTATGTACATTATGTGCATTTCTATAATCTGTTGCGTTAACGATACACCTGAGCACTTTATTCTGAAATCATTTAATATGTCAATGTTAGAGGTACTGGCAGTATCCCATAACTGTACACCGTACGTCCAGATTGGTCGGAGAATAGATTTATACAGTAAGATTTTATTTTCTAGTTTCAATTAAGATTGTTTACCTAGTAGCCAGTACATCTGACTGAATTTGATGACAAGTTGTTTTCGCTTCGTAAATAAGTGTTTTCGCCACATAAGACGTCGGTCTAGATGCATGCCCAGGTATTTAACTTCTCGAGACTGGGGAATCGGGGTACTGTTAAGCGTTACTGATGGATATGTAGCCTCTTCTAGTTATAAACGTGCTATTCGATTGATTTGGTGGTATTAACTTGAATTTTCCACGTTCTCATCCAATTCTCTATTGGGCGTAGGGTGTTTTGGAAGTTTTCAGTTGTGGAACTCTGTTAATATTGCTGTTTCATCAGCATAGGTGGCTATGGTTATTGTGTTTGTTGTTGGTAAATCAGCTGTGCATATTGTGTATAGAAGTGGGCCAAGTAGGCTGCCCAGGGATTGGCCAATAAATGACATTTCAAACACTAATCAATAACTTTATAAAAGTCTTTTCCATTTTTTCGAGATGCGCTATCACTTTTTGAAGTGCGTTCCACATTTTATGAAATACCCTGTGTAATGTACTCTTTTTAAACCCTGTTAAGTAGTTTCTGAACCGAAATATCGAAAAATTAAAAACTACTTTCAACTAATTGATATATTGTAATGTGCAAAGTAGACGTATCTACGTTTCTTTAAGTTTGATAAAAAGAGACCATTTAATTTGGTGTAGCTAGCTGTTTTAGTAAAAAGAATAAATATATTTGATTTCGTTATTTAATTTCTGAGCACCTCTGCATAATTGATTACATTATGTTACATTTTGCTTGATACTGAAATAGTAGTACATAAACAACACATTTTGAATTTTTACGGTTAAATTCACCTTAAATTTTTTTTTATCGGAAAAAGTTTAGACGTAATGAAATAAAGTATGCGCAGTAGGTGTAACATAAGGTGAATAAATTTTGTTTTTCCATACGCCAACTTCTAGATTACACCTGAGTTCCCAGTTGATCTATTTAAAATTATATTTCTATATGTTATCTGATTTAAAAAGCAATGATTATAAAATATAACAAGAACTTTCCATAATTCATTTACCAAACTGGAGCAATTTTCAAAAATTATTCTTGTTATTTCATTTTCAGAAAGTAAGTTAACTTGAATGGTAATTGCGTTCACCACATATAATCCGTTTATCAAAGCATCATTTATAATTTTCATAAAATAATAAAACAATAAATTATCCTTATAAATGGCGAATGTTTATCTAACTGATCTACGTTGATCGACGAAGGTAGTTTATCATTGCAATTATGATTTATAATTTATAAACATCCGCAATATTTAACATTGTTTCATTGCATTCATAATACGGATTGTTTTGTTAATAACCATATATCTCAATACACAGATTTACATTAAATAATATATTATGCTTACCTAACATCTTTCTGCAGTCGTACTTGATTTCCTTACATTATAGTCCTGTAAAGAAAACAAAAAATAAGAAAACACACATCTAACACAACTTGAAAAAAACAAAATCAGATAAAATACACACACCTAGTGAACCGCTTTAGCTTTAATTAAATTTAAGGTTTGGAAGCACTCCGAGGACAAGAAGTTAAAAATGTATAACAAAATTGCGTATGATAGAGCATTTTAAAGACCACGGATTTCCTCAATACCAGCTCTAAAAATAATTGATTTAAAAAAGTATAGAATTTAATTATTAATAAACGGAGTAACGCTGCTTAGAAAATAAGCATTCCTCAAGTATAAATAAATGATACGAGTACATCCCGCACATACATATTTTCATAACCACTTAGTACGTAAAAATTAATTAATAAAAGGAACGAAAATTAAAGAAATAAATAAAATAACACATTATTTCTTCAACCATTTCTAATTCAAATAAATTCACAACTTGATAATTAAAATATATCCATATTTTGAATTTCCAACGTACATATGTGGGTAAAGCGTATGCTATCCAATCTTTTACACTACCGCTATATTAACGCGTTACCTCGTTTGCTTCACCCATCTGTGTGTATATGTTTCTGTGGTTTTTGTGATTGTGTGCTTGTGTGATTGTGTGCTTGCGTGATTGTGTAATTGTGTGATTGTGTGATTGTGTGATTGTGTGATTGTGTGATTGCCTGATTGTGTGATTGTGTGATTGTGTGACTTTGTGATTTTGTGATTGTGTGATTGTGTGATTGTGTGATTGTGTGATTGTGTGATTGTGTGATTGTGTGATTGTCTGATTGTGTGATTGCTGTGTTGATGTGTGATGTGTTGTGTGTTGTGTGATTGTGTGATTGTGTGATTGTGTGTTGTTGTGTTGTGTGTGTGATTGTGTTGTGTGATTGTGTGATTGTGTGATTGTGTGTATTGTGTGTGTGTTGTGTATGTGTGATGTGTGTGATTGTGTGATTGTGATTGTGTGTGTGTGATTGTGTGATTGTGTGATTGGTGATTGTTGATGTGTTTGTGATTTGTGTGATTGTGTGTGTGTATTGTGTGTTGTGTGATGTGGTGTGATTGTGTGATTGTGTGATTGTGTTTGTGTGATTGTGTGATTGTGTGTTGTGTGTTGTGTGATTGTGATTGTGTGATTGTGTGATTGTGTATGTGATTGTGTGATTGTGTGATTGTGTGATCTGTGTTGATGTGTGTTGTGTGATTGTGTGTGTGTGATTGTGTGTTGTGTGATTGTGTGATTGTGTTGTGATGTGTTGATTGTGTGATTGTGTGTGATTGTGTGATTGTGTGATTGTGTGTTGTTGTGTGATTGTGTGATTTGTGATTGTGTGATTGGTGTTGTGTTGTGTGATTGTGTGTATTGTGTGTTGTGTGATTGTGATTGTGATTGTGTTGATGTGATTGTTGACTGTGTGTGATTGTGTGATGTTGTGTGTTGTGTGATTGTGTGATTGTGTGATTGTGTTGTGATTGTGTGATTGTGTGTATTGTGTGATTGTGTGATTGTGTGATTGTGCGATGTGTGAGTGTGATTGTGTGACTGTGTGATTGTGTGATTGTGTGAGTGTGTGATTGTGTGAATGTGTGATTTTGTGAATGTGTGACTGTGTGTCTGTGTCTGTGTGTCTGTGTGTCTGTGTGTCTGTGTGTCTGTGTGTCTGTGTCTGTGTGTCAGTGTGTCTGTGTGTCTGTGTGTCTGTGTGACCTCTCTCTAAAAACACCGATGCTAAATAAAATAAGACGTTCGAGTTTCCTGACACAACCAACTTACTGGTCAGTTTTGTTTTACTTACTCTGTGACGGCACCGTGGAGAAATAAACAGTCACATACGATCATCATAATCACTTCGGGTGTGGCTCGCTTCTGGCTCAACGCGTTATGAATAAAGATGTGAAACTGCTCAGTTACAGCTTGATGTTCGATATAAACTTAAATGTTAGGAACGGTCTGTGTATTCAATTAACAAAGTTATGCTCCTAAAATTTTATTTGTTACTTTGGAATTAGCAAAAATTAGTAAATACACTGATAACAGTGATAACGCAAGAAGCTGGCTTTTAAATTTTCTAATCTGCTTCGCTTGTGCCTTATTTATTTGTGGATTAACTATTATTAAGAGCACCAACTGTATTGCGAACAGCTGTTACTATTTAACCTGAAATATAGAAGATTTTAAACTTTTAATTATTGCTAATGTAATGGAATTTTTGATTTGTTTTTTGTATTTTGTGCTTTAGACGTATAAACGTAGGCTTTAAAGTGCCTTATAAAAAACGTTATAACAACGAGAACGTTATAAGTATTTGTGGCCCTCAGCCACAAAATTTGTCATAGCTTTTAGTGACTTATTTGTCACTTTCGCGAACTATAATGCTAATTATACAATCACCGGGGGTTATATTTAAGCCGTTAAATCATGGAATTACCTACTTCTTTTGCTGTTTTGAAAAGTATGCACTTACTGTTTATTTCTTGTGTTAAACGTATTTAATCTCAATGGTAAACATCTCGCAAATGCGCGATTTGCTTATTTTACTTTAAATAATTTAATTTGGTTTGAGTTCAAAGAAACGTACTCAAGTTTTAAGGAGAGCTCTTCCTAGGACCACAGTTCAAGAATTTATTTGCTTTTGTTGTTGGCCGCCCACCCGGGTCAACGCCGGATGTCTCACAGTGCTGAAATATTTTGAGTTGTTTGACTTTTTTTAAATCACTCTCCGGTTTAGCACTGAAAAACGTAAGTGGTTTACTTTTGAAACGATTTGGTTTTAGTAACGCTTTGCTATAAGTTTTTTTGTGTATTATCTTATGTGTGACCGTCTCTAATAGAAATTGGTTAGCATTTTCCTACAATATCGTTTGTTTTACAATTACCGTCACATGTAACTTTATATGTACCCTTACAAGTTTAGAGTTTAAAGCTATTAAGAAGTGTTTCATTTATTTGTGGGTTGCGCTACGTTCAAAAATAAAGGCAAGTGTTGTACTACTAGTATTTTATTTCTTTCTCTTCTACGCATTAGGATCCGAATACTAAGCCGACCTATCCTTTTTCTGGTTAACGCTTAATTTATTTTAATTGCGCTGTAGTTCTTATTGTGTCCTGGCCCTTTCTTGACTTGAGGGCGATACTAGTACAAACTAAGTGGTGTCCTTTATCAATTTTACGTCAGCCAGTGTGTGTGTGTGTGTGTGTGTGTGTGTGTGTGTGTGTGTGTGTGTGTGTGTGTGTGTGTGGTGTGCGTGCGTGCGTGCGTGCGTGCGTGAGTGCGTGCGCGTGTGCATGTGCATGTGCGTGCGCTCGTGCGCCTGCGCGTGCGTTTGTGCGTGCGCGTGTGCGCCTGCGCCTGCGTCTACGTCTGCGTCTGCGTCTACGTCTGCGTCTGCGTCTGCGTCTGCGTCTGCGTCTGCGTCTGCGTCTGCGTCTGCGTCTGCGTCTGCGTCCGCGTCCGCGTCCGCGTCCGCGTCCGCGTCCGCGTCCGCGTCCGCGCGTGCGTCCGCGCCTGCGTCCGCGCGTGCGTCTGCGCCTGCACCTGCGTCTGTGCCTGCGTCTGCGTCTGCGTCAGCGTCTGCGTCTGCGTCTGCGTCTGCGTCTGCGTCTGCGTCTGCGTCTGCGTCTGCGTCTGCGTCTGCGTCTGCGTCTGCGTCTGCGTCTGCGTCTGCGTCTGCGTCTGCGTCTGCGTCTGCGTCTGCGTCTGCGTCTGCGTCTGCGTCTGTGTCTGCATCTTCTCGTCTATTCGATGACAACCTCGCAAGATACCGGCAAACGATTGGATTAACCACACGCAACACGCTACACCTAGCTAAATAACATGCAAACTTAAACCGAATAACATAAATATTCGAATAAAATCTAATCTTCTTTTCTTTTTTTTTTAACACCAAAGATAACCACAACTTATGATAGTGAACTATACAATTACACAAAACAACACAACACCAACAAGAAAGAATGACTAGGTCTGAAGAGGAGGAAACCCCCCTAAAAGGACCTCATACAAGGCGATGGCAAGGGGAATCGAACACATTACATCCCATGTTACTACAACTCAGTAACTCGGTTGATTATAGTATATTTTCTACACGTTATAATTTATAAATGTGATTATATATTGCTATGAACATTAAAAACTGCAGTCATCCCACACGAAAAACTTTTCAATGTTCTAGTGTTTGAGCTTATTCAATCAACTACTTATGTAAAATTTCAATGTTGTCGATTTTTGGGTTTTTGAATTATTTGGAACAATGGAGAATGACATCCACTCCTTAACATTTACGTCAAATTTGAATGCAATAGTTATACAGAGTACCCGAAAAGTATGGAATAATCTATATATCTCCGTAAATATTATTTTATCAAAAATGTCTGAAATAAAGCTTGTCGACTACTTAGTTCTTCATTACAGGAAGATATTTAGTTAGTGGTTTCTTAAAAACTAAAGGAGCAGCGAATATTACTAAAAAAAAATTAAATGACAAGGTACCCGTATATTTTTCTTATTTGATAGAGATGTTTTTTCTATTTTGAATGATATAAATCTTTAATACTTTTACTGAACAGCTTTTTGAGAAAAAAGCGAAAAAGTGATGGAAGAGTCACGCTAAGTTTATTACGATATCTACAATGTTTTAGCATAATAAGTGAACTAATCTGAAATAATTCTACCAAGTTTATTTTAAGATAATAGCCCTTATCTTTGAACGAATGCGATTTCTTAATCTCTCAATATCTCCCGGCCTATTACGTAAACCTTAATTCTAAGGTTGCCTCAAAGGAAGAAATCCAGCGGACTTAAAACTGGTGACCGATCTGCCCATTCTACCGGACCTCTTCTGCCTATCCAATGATTTGGAAAGTTATCATTAAGGTCCGGCGGACATTAATCACAATATCTAGAATGGCACCGTCTTGCTGGAACCATATTTCGTCGTGGGGTATATCCGGATCGTATTAATTTAGATATAAAACAGCTAATCCTAAAACCTCGACCGTTAAATTACCCTCAAAAAAATAAGGGTTAAAAATCTGGTTTTCCATTATTCCTGCCCACATATTAACTTTCTGTTGGTACGGGGTGTGCTCTTCTAGATACCAGTAAGGATTTGTTGAATACTAGCATCGTGTGTTTTACTTATTAACTGTGCCGTTTAAGCAAAACGTTGCTTCGTAAGTAAACAGAGTATTTTTGGAAAAATTTGCATTGTCTTCAAGTTGGTGGATTATTTCGTCACAAAACGCTAAACTGAGATCCAAGTCGTCTGTAAGTAACTCCTGAACTATACATGCTTTGTATAGGTGTCACTTTTCCTTTTTTTTAGGAGGCTGTGTACAGTGGATTTGCTTGTATTACAATTTTGCGCAATTTGTCTAAAGGAAACGCGGATTTACCACGACGGCCAACATCACATTTTCACTTATTCGTTATTTAAAGCTGTAACTCTGCCCGTTTTTGGTAAATTTTTAACATAGCCCGTATGTTCAAATTTGTGTCAAATTTTCCTTACAGTTGATTGTGTCATGTGAAAATTCGGGTTACACGTTGTTAAACAAATTGCAAACTTCTGTCTGCGTCCTCCTTCTTTCTTCACATCTCAGCATCATTAATATTTCAGTAGGTTGCCTTTTGGATAAATGAGCCATTTCTGTTTACTTCAAACGGGTATTTCACTCACAAATGGATGTTAACCAATGTAAATAAGCAACTTTTTACTTCAAGTGCACGTACTACCTTGAGAGATCTAAGGCGCAACCAATTGTTCCGACAATTAGAACCTATCATAGGTGTCTAGATTAGTGACTATTAAAATTAACTTAACATCACTCTACCATCATTTTTACGCTTTTTTCTCTTCAAAAACTAGTTCAGTAAAAGTATTAAAGTTTTACATTAAGTCTAATGAGTACAATATAGGGGTACCTTGTCGTTTCAAAAAATTGTATTGATATTCGCTGCTCCTTTGTTTTTTTAAGAAACCACAGACTAAATATCATACTACAATGGAGAACTAAGTACTAGATAACTTTCATTTCTGACAGTTTCGGATAAAATAAACATTTACCAAGATATACAGAATATTCCATACTTTTCGGACACCCTGCGTAAGTTTTTTATTATTCCTAACGAAAGGAAATCAAATTGTAGTAAGTTTGACTCCAGTTGATTTTCAGATATTGCGACTTAAAAAAATAACATTTACTATTTTACGTATATACAATATCATTGCAATGGATTTTCAAGTTTTGAGATATTACGTTCAAAAGGGTCATCACCTGGCTGAGGTAGCCGTGTTTCAAAAACGTAGAAAAACTATTTTTTACTATTTTACGTACATACAATATCAATGCAATCGATTTTCAAGTTTTAAGATACCACGTTCAAGAGAGTCATCACCTAGCTGAGGTAGCCGTGTTTCAAAAACGTAGAAAACCTCTCCTCCTTCTCGAATAGGAAATAGAACCGTTGAAATACCATGTTTGTCTAGATTTTGTCCTAGAAATACAAAATATATCAAAAATGGTTTTGTACTTGGACGAGAAAGAAACTCATTCTTTCCAATTTACTACTTATTTGGAAACCTCGTATTTTAGTCACTATCAGTATCAGATATTTTTATTTTATACAAAATGAGTATTATTCTAATTTTTAATGAAATAAAAACTTTCCGTGTAGTTCTTAATTAATATTCATTGAGTGTCAACGTTGACATGTAATATGAAATTAATTATGAAGTTTTTTTAGAAAAATTAATAGATCATCAAAAAGTGATAAGGCATCAACAAGTTTATTTTTACTAAGATGTATCATTTTTGGAATTGAAAATTTTTGTGAAAGCTTCCGCTAAGCTTAATTAATACGTGTGTAAATAAATAAATGTTACCTCTATAAATGTGGTTCAAATGTGACAGATGGTGAAATAACGTGATAATGGATTGTGCTGTGCCATCGGCGACACCCGACATGCCGATTAAAACTCTGTTCATTGAAGATAAGCACTTCAAACATTTACATAAACTTATACTTCCTTAAAACGAAAATAAAAAGCGAAATTATATTATACTTGTGAATGAATGAAAGCATAGTTTGTACTTGTTGTACTGGGACAAAATAAATATATTTTGTACAGATGGCATGGAGACACTGAAGAATCCCGAAATCAACCACTTTTGGTACGAAGTATTGTCACAATATAGCACCTTATTTAGATTGATGGATAACCAGAATTATTTCTTTAACATCATTATAAATATCACAGTCCTCCATAAATATTCTCTGACACGCACGCACGTACGCATGCACGTACACACAGGCATCATGGCCGTTCTTAGCGCAACTCTGTTAAACGTCATAAAACGAGTTAATAAGCCTATTTAGCAATAGTCCATTGCAAATCCTAAATATGCATATGTAAGTCGGAAGGTAAAAATAACTAGAATGTAAATAAACAAAAAATCTAGTAATTGTATAATTCAGTTATGTCCTTATTTAAATTTTTTTGTAATAGAATTATTGGACACGTTTACTTTTCCTAGTTTTTAAATATATTTAAATATTCCGCCTTTATAGGATGCATCAACCAACAGGATGCATCACATATGAATGGGACTACGTATATGCCTTAAAAGTAGGCCAACGGCTATTTATTTGTTTCTGGACAGAACTCGTAGAAGGCGAGAATACTCGAGTCGCGTAGTAAAATAAACAATTTGATAAAGTATATGATTCTAAGACAAAGATATACACAGACATGTACCTCGAATACAATATTTTCTATACTGAGAAATGTAGAAGCGTTTAAATTAAATTTGAATGTGCGCGTCTTCTGTACGCTGTGGCCCACAAGTAGCCCACCGTTTACCTATTTATAATAAGTATGTATACCATGATATTTGAGATCATTCTAGATCGTTATGCGTAAAATTCGATCTATGAATTACGGTTTATAGAAAATAGTAACTAGTAATTAATTGTAAAAACACAGAAAATATTGATACAGAAAACGCGTCACCTCTACATCTTCCATTCAACGCCGTACGTATTAACACATACACAGCAAATCAAGACATATATGTTACCGTGGGAGACCGAAGTTAGTGATTGTCAACATTCGCCGGTGATTATCGAAAGTACCAAATGCCTCGGTGAAGGATCGAACAATTTTTAATTTTATAATGCTTTCGAACTTTCACCAGTATTTGTCGACGAACACAAATGAGCTTCGGTCAAGGTCAAAAACGACAGGAGCTTAATATATGAATTTTTTTATAAGATATTTTAAGTTGTGTTTAATAATAGCCACGTTGTGTTTAACAATAGCCACGGCAGTAACCCGAGATTAGTTTTGTTTAAAAGTTACGCGTTTTAGTTGATTCTTCCTTCATTTCGTGATTTGGAATGTCCTGTTTATTTTAAGTTCATAATAATTTATTGGAAAACTTCTCCCATAAGTTCCATTTTAAAAAAGTGTTTTTAAATTAAAAAAAAAATGTTTCTCTTCAACATACACCATCAGGCCACGGTAAATGTCGACATTCGTCGGTGTAAGTTAAAAATAATGGTATTAGGAAAATAATTCTGACATACGCGTAGCATCCTGGAGAATGCTGCCACTCACCAGAGAATGCCGACATTAGCCAAATTTTGGAGTTTCACAGTAATATATACATTACAAAACAAGACTTTAAGGAACCTTTATCATTCCTTACATGTTAGTAACTTTTATGTGTTTGTTTATTGATACCTTATTTACAATATTGACGTTTGATCGACCACCAATCCATCATCAAATGAATCATTATTTTTTGTATTTATTAGGTTAATATATTATATTATATAACGGGCGGTTTCTATAAACCCTAAAGTATGCAGTCCATTTATTATAAGTTGAAAACCATACAAATTCTGTTGTACTCATAAATTATACACAACTGTAGTTCTCGTGACCCTGTTCTACTTTTTCGTGAAACGAAAGATGCCTCAAACAGAATTGTCATAGTCCTATTAGTATTTGAAATACAGGGCGAAATTCAAAATTTGCACATTTTAAGCACCCTTCGTTACTGCTTTGCCTTGTAATTTATCGAAATTGTGAAAAGTGGGTTTTATACAGATTTTCCGTAGAATTTAGTGGCGTGCAAAGTTTCCCCCAACAAGTCAGTTTCTTCACAATAAACCAAAGTTTTGTTTTTTTAATTGGAACGCCCTATATATTTTTTTATTATATAATAGAGCTTACTCTCAGCTTTCAAAAAATATATATTGTGTGGCACTTCTTTTGCATTATTAACCTCAAAAATGAATGTTACTTTTATTTAACATTTTGATGAAATAATTTGCCACGAAACCTACAAACGCGCATTTTCTTGAACGTCCAAGATATATTTGAATATTAAAAAAGGCTACTAGATTCTTACTGCTATATCACAATTATAAATATATAATATGTAATCTAAGGGCTTTTACGCAGAAATGCAAAAATAATAACAAAAAATTATACAAACTGGGTACAATAGTTTTTGAAACATATTCAAACTGGTAGCTTTTTTTTAATTAGAAAAAATGGATCTTACAGATTCAGAAAAAAATATTAATGGCAATAAAACTTGTGAAGGATATATCTAAATTTGTAGTAGGCTGGGCCTAGTCTGATCTAAACGTAATTGACCTGCCATATCTGTTTGAAATAATCGTATTGTTTGTTCATTGTGCAAAATATGGCAGAAAACCAAAATTTTGAAAACTTTGAAAAATGTGATATGCTGATTTGATTTGGTCAGAGTAATCAAAACACCGACGCAGCAATAAATCTGTATTTTAACAGGTAAATGTAGTTTGCTTGGTATTAATTTTGATAATTAAGTAACTTTACATCTATGTGCGTTTCCAGAAAGGAGACAACCTAGTAAAATCACGTTTTATAGATTAACAAGAAATTTAATTAATTTTGGATCATTTCCATCCAGGTCAAAAATATATAATAAAGAAAATCGAGAGAATGATGAAGTTACCGTTTTAGCCAGTGTGGAGGGTAATCCTATAAGTTCTTGCAGAACTATAGAAAGTAATGTTGGAGTTTCGAAAACAAGAATTCAAAAAATACTCCGCCGCTATAAATATAAACCATATAAATTTAGGCTTGTTCAACATCTACGCCCTGGCGACGCTGCACGTAGGTTAATATTTTGCAGTTGGTACTTAAACATGTTAAATATAGTGCCCTACTTGGGAAGAAATGTCATATAGTCAGACGAGGCACATTTTAGCAGTTCAGACACATTCTGGTGGCAAGAAAATCAACACCAAATATTCCCCCATAGACAACAAGGACGATTTGGACTAAACGTTTCCTGCTTTATATTAGGATCACAAATAAAATTTGACATTTTCGAAGGAAACTTATCCGTTCCTAGATATTTGGACATTTTAGAAATGGTTGTGCCTGAATTATTAGATGGCATTCCATTAGTTCGCTTGAACCAAATCCATTTCCAACAGGATGGAGCCCCATCTCACAATTCGCCGTTTTTGAAAAACAATTATGGTAATAGATGGATTGGCACTAATGGGCCGACAAGATGGCCTCCTAGGTCTCCGGACTTGTCAGTCTTAGATTTCTTCTTAACTCAATATGATAACATTGAACGTTTGGAAAATCCAGTTAAAGAAGCTTTCAGACACTTACAAGATCACCCTATTATTATGGTTAATGCTATAGAACGAATTGGAAGAGTGTGTAAAGCATATATAAGATAGAATGATCATCAGTTTGAGCATCTTTTTTAGTAATTTATATTAGGCTTGTAAAGTGATAGGTATTATATTTAGTTTCTAATTTTGTGTTTTTTGCATAAAACTTCGTGACCCTCAACTTTGTTTTTTCATGGCCAACTATATCATAAAAATGTTAAATTGACGGAACATTCATTTTTGAGGTTAATAATGCAAAATAAGTGCCCCAAAATATATATTTTTTGAAAGCTCAGAGTAAGCTATATTACATAATAAAAAAATATACAGGATGTTCTATTTAAAAAAACAAAACTTTGGTTTATGGTGAAGAAACTGACTTTTTGTGGGGGAAACTATGTACGCCACTAAATTCTACGGAAAATTCTGTATAAAACACACTTTTCAACATTTAGATAAATTACAAGGCAAAGCAGTTACGAGGGGTGTTTAAAATATGGAAATTTTGAATTCGGTATCTCAAATTTTAATAGGACTATGACAACTCTGTTTGTGGCATCTTTCGTTTCACGAAAAAGTACAACAGGGTCTCGAAAACCGCATCTTTCTATCTTTGCTCGCAAACTAGATGCCTTACAGTTTCCACCAAAATAGGACACAGTGTACACACATATCAATCATTTTTACAATTAAACAACGTTGACTATACTGCGTAATATAATGAGAACTGAAGTTAAACCACTGTTAGTGTACCTACTATCGAGCTTGAATGTGTAATAGACGGTAAATAACGTAGCTTTTGTGAATGTATTAAATATGTGCCATTCAAATCTTTGTTTTTATAAAATATTTAGATACAGTGTTGTAAGATTCAACTTCCTCACCTTTTAAATGAAACGAATGGTAATATAATTATGAATAACAATTTCCTTTTAAGTAAATGATTAATTTTTATTTCAATAAGGTTTTAAAGGTTGAACGAGTTAGATAATTACCTCGACTGTTGATGAAAAGATCAGCTCTTATTATTACACTCATCATCGATTTATGATCAATTGGTGGCGGCAAGTTAAGTTTGTCTTCTTAAGAATTGTTTTTGACTTTAAGGCTTGTTCACAGAAACCAAGGATTATAACGCTTCCTAAACATCTATTACTGTTGTAAATTAGTTTGAATTCCCTCGGAGTAATAACGATAAGTAGGTACAAAACTAAAGTAAACATAGAAATCTATATTTTAACTGAACCCATGGATATGTTACAAATGCGAATGCGTAAGTTTAAAAGAAAATAATATGGTTACCTTGTTTGTTTATATTTCTACGACAATTCACGACTTTTAGCTATCACATATGTCACATTTGCGAACTTTAATTGCAAATCGTACCAATAGCGCGTTGCATAATACAGTCTAAAACTAAAATGGCTGAAACAAAAATTGTAGGTATTAAAACATTTGAAATCTTATCAGCTGCTTTCTACGTCGAGTTAGCGCGTCCAATACATTACATATTGACCAATCCTGAGGAGGTGAAGGAATGTGTTCAAATATAGAATTATGTTGGTACACCTACTATTGGGTAATGTATTGATAATTGCCATGCCACGTAAGTGTAAAAAATAATCAACGTAATGCGAGGTTTTATTGACTTACATTAGAAAGTTTTGTTTTGTTATTATTGGTTTATTAATGTTATTAGATTATTAGTGAATTATAATTTCCTTTTATGACAAATTTCAATTAATATGAATAAAAATAAATTTAAATAAAAGTACCTAAACGTTTTAGTCTATTTTCGTGGATATTACATTTTTCTAATTTTGTATCATAAGGCTATAATAATGCATAACTCAAACTTTATTTTACAGTTTTTGGTGAATTTCGATTTATGGAACTGTTTACCCTGGATTAGAGGTTTTCCAGACAGCTTTTAGCCCTAACCTCTAAAGATTGTGCTAAAATGTATTTCTAAATGTTAGTTTAATATTAGTGTAGCCAACATACAAAACTTTAATGTGACAGCAACGCAAATTAGCAAATTGCAATTTCTGAAATTGTTTTATAATAATCAGAATTAGAAAAACTCATATAAAATACACGTTTCATAATGTGTATTGCCGTGCTCGTGCTTTGGAACACAATAATACTAACATCATGATACTTGTATTTGAATATACTATTAATTGCTAAATACACCTACACATTATTCAGTATCTGCAAATTACTTTGTCAAGTTGACGTATTTCCGCCGTAGGTACTTTACAACATAATTGGCACCACTGCAAAGAGGTGACTATAAAATAGCGTGTTCCGTCATTTATATTCATGACCAATTCTTGTTATGTTCGATCATTTTGTATTATTGTTCTTAGCGCCATATAAGCAAAATGTTAACTTTGACATAGAAAAGTGTTCGGCTTATTCTAATGTACAAAAAAATGTTACAATACACTTGTTCATATTACTCAACACAAATACATAAAACCTTCTTTGGTAAAAATTTGTCACTTATGTAAACGCTTTCATTGTTGCAATTTTACATATGTATTTTAACACCTTGCACCAAGTGGACCTCTCTGCCATTTTTTGCTTTAAACACCCTACAAAAATACAATGTCAGAAATCTCTTGTAATGTATTAACAGCCTTAAACCGTAAAATGGTTGAGTTGTACTTAAAGGCAAGTAAATAAATAAAACAACCTCTTTCGTAATACACTACGACATAATACGTTCCTAAAGAAAATTGGCAACAACGTAAAAACAACACTAAGCTATTCCAAATGGACGCTTAAACCTTAATGTCAGAAAGAGGATAACAAACAACCTCTATAAAAATGACGATAACACACTTTAAACGTTTGAAATCTGATTTAATTAATTTTTGGACTTAGAAGCTTTATAAAAAGTTATCCAAAATTAAACTAATTTAAAAAAATATATGTTTACACAATTTCCTATAACGTTAATTGTCATTCAGATATTGAATAAATACTTAAATTCCACCAAATTACACATTCTATCAAAAAACTGCATAGAACATAATTAATCTAGATGTTTATGATCCATATGTAGGTATTTTTTTATCCTGAAATATGCAGCTGCTTCAGGAATATTTGATAAAAACCAAAAACTGCGCCTGATGAACCCCGAACCCCCCTCCCACGGCTGGGGATTTTCGCAAAATCAGCAATAGGAGAAATGAAATGTTCTAGAGTTATCGTGGATACCAATACACACGCACATACGCAAGCACGCACGCACGTGGATACCAACACAAACACAAACGCAAACGCAAACGCAAACGCAAACGCAAACGCAAACGCAAACGCAAACGCAAACGCAAACGCAAACGCAAACGCAAACGCAAACGCAAACGCAAACGCAAACGCAAACGCAAACGCAAACGCAAACGCAAACGCAAACGCAAACGCAAACACAAACACAAACACAAACACAAGCACACGCACACGCACACGCACACGCACACGCACACGCACACGCACACGCACACGCACACGCACACGCACTCGCACACGCACACACACGCACACGCACTCGCACACACACGCGCACTCGCACATGCACACGCACTAGCACATGCAAACGCACGGGCAGGCGCACGTGCACGCGCGCGCGCACGCGCAAACGCAAGCGCACACGCGCACACACACGCACACGCACACGTACACGCACGCGCACACGCACGCGCACGAGCACACGCACACGCACACGCACACGCACACGCACACGCACACGCACACGCACACGCACACGCACACGCACACGCACACGCACACGCACACGCACACGCACACGCAGACGCACACGCAAACGCACACGCACACGCACACACATACACACACGCGTGCGCTAGTTGTGCAATAAATGCCTCTGATGAGAAAAAATTATAAAATAATGATAAAATGATATTTTTTCTTCACAATGTGGATGAAATGGCTCTGAATTTTTAAGTAGGTTATATTTGATAGCTTTTATTCCTAATTTCTTAGATGCCTGGGTATTAAGATAAAATATTAAATAAAATAGCTTGGAGAAATAAGCCTAATCAGTTATATCCGTTCTGTCACATACTTGTGCGCTCATCGTCACATATGTATGCATGCACGCATCCATACGCAGGCACAAAAGCACACACGTACGCATGGACACACGCACGCACGCACACACCAACATGCACACATCATGGTCGATCTTAGCGATACTTTGTCAAACGTTACAAAATAAGCTAATAAAAAGAGCTGTTTTGTAACATATTTAACATGTTACATAAGTAGCTTGAGGAACAGGTCATAATTTATTGAAAGAATAAGAAAAGAACTTTCTAAAAATTTGACAAAATAACTTTCATACCCTACTTATGTATATCCATTAAAATAATTTAAAGTAGAAGTTCTCCTACATCTTCACTATGATTCACTATGGATTGTGATAGAAAAGGAGAAATTGTGCGGTAACACGAACTAAGAAATTAACAGGAAGCTCAGTCAGTCGGATGGGCACTTGGATGCGTGGGCAGTTTGGCGTAGGAAAGTACACAGAGAGATTAAAAGGGCACCATTTGATCTAAACTTTTGTATCGCCCCTGGATCAAGAAAAGGGCTACGACACAAGGAGAGAGACGTTACAATTAAAATAAACGCTGGACTAAGTCCAGCCAGGTAAAAGGTCTGGCTAGGAATTTTGATCCTAGGCCACAGGAATAAAGAAACAACTGACGATCGTTTAACACCAACTTGTTTAATATAAATTTTTAATATTCGTATTTTAATAAAAAAATATTATTAGAAGGTAGATAACCAGCTAATGTTTATATAAAATGTGATAATCTAAGAAACAATAATCTGAGTAATGTATACAATCGTTATCCTAAGTTGGGATCGCTATCCGATATGTGACCCAAAATTTGAGAGAAATTAAACGAACTAGAATGAAAGTTGATCCAAGTGGTCTAGTAGTAACCCACTTACCTTTGTGGAAAGTGCTAAACCTATAATTTAAACAAAATATTGAACAAGTTTGATAATACGTCAAATCAAAATATACATGTGCTCAGAGCGACATCCGATGTTGCCCGTAAGAATAAAACAACAAAACATATGTACAAAGTTAAACAAATAACGTTAAACCTTAGTCTTAGGAAAAGCTCTCCTTAAAACTGGTATTTAAGTTTTAAATCAAACCAAAACGCACTTTAAAGCCCAAAATATAAACTAAAACTTCCACTAGATGTCTACCCTTGCTTTTCTTTTTTTTTGTAAACGCAAAGAAATTAAATTTCCTTGCAATTAGCAGTATAGACAAAGCAAACATAATACATACAGGTTCAGAAAGGCTGAGTTTGTTACTAGCTTTATAAGTGTAAAACAAAATTTAAATAAACACTAAGGAAAATCTTAAGCATTAGTTTTAAACATGCGGCTGAAGGCCGTAATAAAAAAAAATGGAATAGCTTCCTTATTAAGATAGCGTTGGTAGCTTAAACAATTTTAAGTGAAACACAACACATGCATTAACCTAAATAAGCATTACATTTATGAAATTCTTATAGGAGCAATCCCCTAAACAAGCAATCTAAATTTTATATAACCCAAACGTTACTATAGTTTAGGACGCACTCTGTGTAATAGAGACCAATGTACTAGGTTCGAAGTACATATCAAAACAGCTGATGGCTGAACTGTAGGTACACGGACATAAAACTATTAAAACGAATTGTGAATTTTTGGTAACTGTAAGACTAAATACATACAAAAATAATCAAAAATTGAAGTTAAAGGTTAACAGTTAACAAACCAATTACAGGTGTAAGTCAACTCGAACTTCCACTTAAACTTAACTAACGTTTGTAGTTAGACGAACATAACCTCGTTTTTCCAAAAAGGATAAACGTAGCAGTACAATGGTAATTCGTGATAATAGCGAGTTTTTCTCAGAGTAACTCCAGCTATTTTATATGTTACGAGAGCCTCATCATGCAGAATTAGTCATTAAAATGCACTCACCGGGTGATGTACGTGTGTGTATTACTTAGCCGAATGTATTACCAGATAATTTATGTGTTTTAGTCAAACGGATGAGACTATGTGAAGGAGTACCCATAAAATGTCCTATGCTCGGTTTCCGAGAGTAGTTGTATGTTATTTCATAACTCGGAGAAACGTTGGCTGACAATACTGGTAGTATCGGTCAATAATATCTTGAGAACGGAAGAAACGATAAAATCCAATAAGACGAAAAGAACCTATATAAACCAATTGTGTTAGAAAATGAGTTGATACGAAATTTTTCTTTTAAAATGTTTGTTATTTTACAATATTACAATATGTATTTATTGATTTTAAATTATTAATGTAACGAAAGAGAGTGGTTTAACATACCTCTTGATTTGAAGCGAAATGTGTGTTAGAAACTAATTAGATCCGTAAAATACGATCACTAAACAAATTTAGTACAATTAGATATATAGAAAGCCAAATCCAGTACCAAAACTGTTAATTTTTAAGTAATATTACAATAAAATTATAGAAATCTTCTCCATATATCAATTTTCTAAAAATGGCGTTCCCCTTATCAAAAAGAACCAGAAAAGAAGACATGTGATTTTCTTCAACAAATTAGGAATTTTTTTAAACTACCACATGTTCCAATTTATTTGAAAAAGCAAAAGTGTAATGTACACTGTTGCCAAACTTACTAATATTGAAGTTAAGGTATAGGATGTTGTGAAAACAATAAGCATAAAAATTTTAACTAGTTCAAAACTTTCCTTACAAAAAAGTTACACGTATCACGATCTCTAAGTGAATGTACTTGAATCCGATAGTGACGATTTAGAAGCATTCACTTCAACCCTACGTTGTAAAATATTTTCCGTATTACTTCGTCATCAAAGGAGTTTTCAAAGAAATCAACATTTTGTACGTTTTATACTTGGTTCAAATAAGCAAACGGGATACACCTAAGGTAAGGCTTGTGTAGTCCAGTATGTGTAGCAATACGTTTTATGTGGCGATTTCCTCAGTACACCTCCAATATGGTGAGTTGTGTATTTACCTCCTTTACACTGAGAAAAGAAACGCAAGTGCTCAGTGTATACATTTTAGGTTAAATACCTTCTGGGTAACTAGATATAATCAATTGATTAGTTTCTATGTTTTTAACAACAAATAAATGTCAGTTTAGCTTTGAGCATCTTTAAGATTAACTAAAAACAGAAACCTCGCTAATCGCTGTAATTAATTGTTATTACATGCATCAGCTACCCTTAATGTAAATGCTACCTGAAATACATTGTTCTTTAAGAGCCATAAAATTACTCACTTTAATCATTAAGAACTAATTATCTGTTATTAGAATGGAACCAGCTTGGTTTCTGACGTCATTAGTGGTGGCGGAGGTCACGGCCACGTGCGGCTATTTCAACTATGGTTTCTTTTTGGGGCGTTTTCAACCCTAGATAGAATTTTCAACATCTTGAGGGTATTTTGAACACCTTGAAGACATTTTCATCCCTAATTAGTGACCTTGAGTGTGGCGCGGCTTCTTTTCTGGGGCGATTTTTAACTCCTGGATGAAACTAAGGTCTTTTGAAAATAGGTTGAGGTCTTGGTGGTCGGCTTCTTTCGGGTCCTTTTTCAACCCTGGGTTTTAGCCCCTAATTGAGGTCCTATTGACAATATTAAGAGACTTTTTGACGGTCTAATACCCTGGTTAGGGTATTTGATGCCCTACGTGTGGTCTGGCGGACCTTTCGGCTGAGTTAAGGAGGGGTTAAGACTAGATAAGGCCCTTATGGCTTCATTAAGGTGGGGCTAGGACTAAGTCACACCCACCCGTTTACCTGATTGGTTGTATGTGTAATCGGTGATTTTGTCAGCTATCTTGCCAGTCACCTTGTCAGCCATGTTGTCGGCCATTTTGGCGGACATCTTGGAGGCCATCTTGTCGATTAAGGACCTTTTGGAATAGGTCTTCAGAAATTGTTTGTGGGCCTTCGCCATTGTCGTGAACCCTTGGCGGGAAATTTGAATTTGTATTCTAGTAAGGGGCCCTAATGCTAGCTTGTAAGACAGGTATAGGGCTTCGCAACTTATTCTCGGGGCTTCGCCTCCTTATCCTGGACCCCTTGGCGGGAAACTTTAATTTGTTTTAAGTCTCTGCATTCTGGTTGGTTATGACGGGAAATTTGAATTTGTATTCTAGTAAGGGGCCCTAATGCTAGCTTGTAAGACAGGTATAGGGCTTCGCAACTTATTCTCGGGGCTTCGCCTCCTTATCCTGGACCCCTTGGCGGGAAACTTTAATTTGTTTTAAGTCTCTGCATTCTGCTTGGTTATGACGGGAAATTTGAATTTGTATTCTAACAAAGGGCCCTAATGCTAACTTTTAAGACAATTATAGGTCTTTGGAAATTGATTTCGGGTCTTAGCCCCATTGTCGTGGCCACCTTGCCCCACAATTTGATTTTGTTAGTGGAGCCATCTAGTTGTGTATAGACTAATGAATGTTTCCTGTATATAGCTGGCTCCACCTAGCTGTACATTTTAAAACTACAAACAGGGCCCTGTAATGGTTATCGTGGGAAATTATGAGTCACAATGTATCGGAATCCTTAAGGCCGTCGGAACTTGTCTTGGGCCTTCACTCATTTGTCGTGGCCCCCTTGGCGGGGAAATTGAATTTGTATTTAGTCTACATTATGATTGTTTATTGCGAGAAATTTGAATTTGTATTCTAATAAGGGACTTGCAAAAACTAACCCTCAACTCAAAAATTACTGACTTCTGACAATACTAACCCCAATCCGTAACTAAAATCATTAATGCATACTAACTAATAAGACACCGTGAAGTAAATCGATTAATCAATCAAACCAATTGTTTTTGTCTGACAACACTGTAAACAATTTAATTATGAATCATAAGTGTTAAACCGTTGTTATTGATCATGAGAGCTGTGAGAAATGAGAGAAGCGAGAGAACAGAAAGGGACGAGAGACCAGAGAGGGATGGGAAAAACGAGAGAGGCGAGAGACAAGAGAGAGACGCGAGAAACGATAGATGCTAGACAGACGGGAAAAACGAGAAAGGCGAGCATGCTAAGCTTCTATTACAGAAAACATCCGTTAGTTTAAAAATGCACCACTAGATGGCGTCACAAACAAACAAATCTGCAAACTCGCGAGCAAGTTCCAGTGCCCCTGTCTTATGAGCTAGCTTTCGGAATTGCTCTCAATTCACGCGCGAACATTGACCTAACCTAAACCTTGTGGTTATTAGTCTAACCTAAGATTTTGCGAGCATACACTGCAAAAAATGCGTTTTACAGTTAAATTAGTAAAAATTGATATAAAATAACAAATATAACCAAACTTGAAATCAAACCTACATCTCAAACGGATAAGGCTCAATCAAAAAGATAAATCAGATTAATCTCAATCAAATCAAGAAGCAGTGCTAACAATTCTTCATAACCTTCAAGTAACGATTCTCCCATCTCTCTCATGGCTCTCTGGTCTCTTTCCTAGCGCTCCTTCCGTCTCTCGCGTCCCTCGTTTTTCGCATTTCTCTCGCTTCTCTTATCTATCTCCGGTCTCTCGGTTCTCTCGTTTCTCATGTCTCTCATATCTCTCCATACAATATTAGGATAGATTAATGGCGCAGGACTTCCGAAAGCTGGTGTAAACGTTTTATACCTACCTCACAAGTTAGAACTAGGTCGTATTTCAAATGTCCCCCATAACCATTACAGTGATCTGAATGTAGTTCTAAAATATACCGCTAGGTGGAGTCACCTCTATTACAGAAAACGTTCATTAGTCTATACACAAGTAGATGGCGCCACAAACAAACAGATTAAAATTTTGGGTCAAGGGGGGGCCACGACAAGGGGGCGAAACCCCAAGAGCGGGATGCGACGCCCTATAACTGTTTTAAAAGTTAGCATTGGGGCCCCTTATTAGAATACTAATTCAAATTTCCATTATACGTATATTGATCTAACCTAAGATTTTGCGAGAATACACTGCTAAAAATACGTTTTACAGTTAAATTAGTAAAACTGACCATAACATAGCAAATATAACCAAACTTGAAATCAAACCTCCACCTTAACCGGATAAGGCTCAATCAAAATCTCTTATGAATGTCCACTTACTTTGTAGATAAGACTAACGGACAATCAGAGCTGATACTCTCCCTAAACGTGAGGACACCGTCGTGGAAAAACAACTGATCATCCGCAAATCAAACCCAATCAAATTATAACTTACATCTTAAAAAACCAGTTTCAATTTAAAAAATACCGCCTTGAATTAAGTTACAACCTACAAAACTAACCCTCTTTTCAAAATACCGGTTTGATTTAAGTTACAGCTTGCAAAACACTGACTTTAATTACCTTACAACATGTAAGTATCAACCTTCAATGCTAAAATACCTAGCAAAACATCATACAAAGCAGTGTTTGTAACGCTATACACACCCAAGTTAGTTGTACCACAAAACTGTTGGCTAGTTTTGCATACAGTGATAAAAATAGTTCAATTAATAAAAATGTCTATACAATAACAAATATAACCATACTAGAAAGCTGTCCTCTATATTATTTTACACACACACATCTGCTTTATCGAAAATACCACCGTCAAAAATGGCCTTAGATTTATAACAGGTTAAGGTGTAAGGGTTAAAATCAACCCCTTGGCAGAAAATTTGAATTTGTATTTAAATATTTTCATTCTGCTCGGTTATGGCGGGCAAGGATTATCTTATCGGAAATACCTCTGGAAAAAAGGGCCCTAGATTTATAATGAAAAATTGCTGTTTTAAGATTACATCTCAATCATTAGCAGCAGCTTCCTTATCTAGTGGAATGGGTCCACTTCAGGAAGTGACGTCATCAGTGATGGAGGAGGTTACACTCACGTGGGCATGGCCATTTCCCACCCGTATAGATTCTTTTCGGGGTCGTTTTTTAACCCCTTGGTGGAATTTCTACCCCTTGATGTTAATTTTTAACCATAATTAGCCTTTTTGGTAGTTCAACCTTTGGAGGAACCACTTCCCACCCCTCTGGTTTCTTTTTGGGGTCGTTTTCCAACCCCTAGACGCAATTGTCAACCCTTGACGGTATTTTCAACAGTAATTAAGTGTATTTTTGGCAGTTGACCCTGGAGTTAGGAGTGAGAGCGGGTGTGGGGATGGTGACGTGACATTTTAGCCCTTAATTAAGGCCTTTTTGGCAGCCCCAGAAGGGTAGGCAAATGCGCGCGCATGCAGCGCTATGATTGGTGAGCCTGGGGTAGGCCACGTCCCCTAATTTCTGATTGGTGCATGGACTCCGCCCCCTGGTACCTGATTGGTTACGGGACTGTAGGTTGTCGACCCGCTTGGCCGGAAATTTGAATTTGTATTCTAATAAGGGGCCTCAATGCTAGCTTTTAAGACAGCTACAGGGCTACGAAACTTGCTTCTGGAGTTTTTTCCCCTTGCCGTGCCACCCTTAACGGAAAGTTTGTATTTGTATTCTAATAAGGGGGCCCCAATTCAAACTTGTAAGTCAGGTATAGGGCTTCGAAACTTGCTCCCGGGTCTTCGTCACCTTGTTGTGGAACCCTTGACACAAAACTTTAATTTGTTTGTTTGTGACGGCATCTACTTGTGTATAGACTCATGAACGTTTTCTGTGATAGAGGTGGCTCTACTTAGCGGTATATTTTAAAACTGCACTCAGATTACTGTAATGGTTATGGGGAAAATTTGAAATAAGAGTACCTAGTTCTAACTTGTGAGGTAGGTATAAGACGTCTACACCAGTTTTGGGAAGACCTCCGCCATTAACTTATTCTAATATTGTATGGGGAGATATGAGAGACGTGAGAAACGAGAGAACCGAGAGACCAGAGAGAGAGATAAGAGAAACGAGAGAAGTGCGATAAATGAGGGAGGCGAGAGAGAGAGAGAGAGAGACGCAAGAGACGGAAGAAGCGCTAGGAAAGGGTGAGGCCAGAGACCAGAGAGCGATGAGAGAGACTGGAGAATCGTTACTTGAGGGTTATGAAGAATTGTTAGTACTGCTTCTTGATTTGATTGAGATTAATCTGATTTATTTCTTTGATTTAGCCTTATCCATTTGAGATGGAGGCCTGATTTCAAACTTGGTTATATTTGTTAATTAATAGCAATTTTTACTAATTTAACTGTAAAACGTATTTTTAGCAAAATCTTAGGTTAGATCAATATACGTACACAGTTAGGATAGATTAATAACCACACGGTTTAGGTTAGGTTAATGTTCACGCCCGAATTGAGAGCAATTCCGAAAGCTAGTCATAAGACAGGGGCACTGCAACTTGTTCGCGAGTCTATAGATTTGTTTGTTTGTGACGCCATCTAGTGGTGCATTTTTAAACTAACGGATGTTTTCTGTAATAGAAGTTGATCATGCTTGCCTTTTTCGTTTTTCCTGTACCTCTCGCATCTGTCGTTTCTCGCGTCTCTCTCTGGTCTCTCGCTTCTCCCGTTTCTCCCATCCCTCTATAGTTTCTCGCCCCTTTCTGGTCTCTAGCTTCTTTCTTAGACTTAGTGACCAATTAAAATTTTCCGCCAAAGGGTCCAGGATAAGGGGGCTAAGGCGCGAGAGCATGTTGCGAAGCCCTATACGTGCAGAGACATATCGTTATACATGGTTACGTTATGGTATATGATTGTTAATAATATTCCATTATTATTAGTTGTGTATGTAAAACAAGATGAGATCATACATTGTTGCCAAGTGTACTTTAATCTAAAAGTGACTCATTATCGAAAATAACTTTGTGATTGTATTTCATGAGCAATCGAAGCAAGCGGATAATACAATTACCTTTATCATTTTACTATTTCACTCGATTCTTATTTTATTCAGAACAAATTAGAGAATGGAACCCTCTATGATAGCTTTAGCCCTATAAATTTGAAAATTACAAATAAAATTCAAAACTTAATTTTTCCCGTAGTTGTTGCTTGAAGCCATACAAAGTCAAACAGGTGAAAAACTTGATTTGAAATTGATAAAAGCATTCACAAACAGAAACATGACATAATTAAAATAATCCAGTTAAATCTAACAAAGAAATAGCTTTGTCAATAACACCAAATGTTATGTAACAATGAAAACCATAGTGTAGTATGTATTATGTAATTTTTGAGTGTTAATCTCAACTACTTATGTTAAATTGGTGTCATGTTTCCATTTGTGGATGATTTTATCAATTTCAAATTAAAGTTTTTCACAACTTTTCACTTACATCATAACTTGGTTAAATTTTGTTAATTTCTTTCCTTCGGTATGACTTTCTTAATGTTAGCCTTCGGCCGTTAGAGGGTGTTCTGATTTCTCACCTTCAAAGCAATTTAGCAATATTTAATTTATTAATGATCTAGTTATTCTTTACTAAAATTGTACTCCACAGTTGGCTTTATACGTTTATCAAACTGTCGTATTAATAGAAAGCTAATGTTTCAAATTTCACAAAATTGTTTGAATATCATTAACAATTTTGAAAGGTAATATTGCTATTGACGAAATAACTGTAAGTGTTATCGAAACGTGTATTTTGTATAACTTGAATATACAAATACACCATTAAAAAGAACAAAAAAGATAAGTACTTTAATATGTTTAATAATGGTGAAAGTTTACATTTTCATAACTTGAGCTTAGTAGGAGGAGGCCACACAACCCAAAGTAGTAATTGCCGTAGCTAGAGTGCGGTTTTACACATTTCGATACAAGCCTTTGTTTTTTATAAAAGAACAGCCAGTTCACATTTAGAAATATGATCTCAGTAAATTATGACATTAAATGTGCAAAAATGGATTTTTTTTGTAATTAAACACCACTTGTCTCTATCTAAATGATTACAAAAGCAAACTGCTATTTGAAATCGGAAGTTGCAAAATTGAATAGCTTGGAAATATTAAAGCACCAGATGTTTTGTGTCTTCTGGTAAAAATAACCATAAATTGTTCTTTAAAAATAAATCTTGTCATGAGTGTAACAGGAAGGGACACATAGTAAATCTGTGTAAAAATAATTACAAGGTCGACAATAAACAAATTTTATTTTCCTCGGGAATCTAAAATGTAATGTAGGTACTTAACAAAAAAGAAAACTTTTATATAATGTTTTGTAAACAAACCATTATTGATCACATTAGAAACATAAGTTTCAATTTGAATATAACACGAAAAAACAATTCCCACGAATATTGTTCAGGAAACTTAAATTTTAGAATAATTAGTACGTGACATTCAGATATATCTCAATACATTATTCAAGAGAACAAAGTAAAGATCTCCAAAAGAAAGATATATAAGCATGTTTTGATGCTTATACGTGCAATAATTTTTTCAGAAAAATTGGTTTTTGATTTATTCAGTAATAGAGATTTTTAGTTTGATAGTTTAAAAAGTAGTTTAAACCGTATTGCACGTATTTACATTTGCACGCCAAGTGTAAGTAATATGGTAAAACCTTTTTCCAACGAATATAGAGACCATGAATGCAAACAACGCACACAATATTTAAATTTTGTTGAAGGTTTAAGGGATTTTGTCGTGAGTATGAACACATTGTTATAGACAAGGTTTATTTAAAATTTTAAATCATGTGGAAGTAGGTTAGCTTAAAGAATCGATATAGAACTTAAGATATTTTGATAAAAAATTTGTAAATATGAATATTTTACAAGTGCTTGTTTTACATAATAATGGTACAATATAAAAGAAAACGGTACTACACGTTGCAGTAAATGTTTTATGTGAGCGACAACCACGTTAAAATGGGAACAATACCCGAACATCGCCAAAATTTTTTACATTGGGGTAATTTCAAAAAGACTTTTTCTTGGTAGATATTTGCGTAATTCTGCAAATAAGAACCATTATTATATATTATTATTATAGAATAACGGATTGTTAATAGTAATGATCCCAAACCCAGTATTGGTAGATTGAAATGTTGGATTATCATAAATATTAGTTCGAAGCCATTTTCAACTCTATGGAAAAAATAAACGAATTATTTAGTATTAAAAGAAAGTAACGTAACATTGAAATGTCGGGATTTTATCTATGCTATGCCAGATCGAATTCAAAATTTGTGAAGCCTGGAATGTGTTGATAAAATGTTGTATGGTATAGTACTTGATCTATGGTGAAAAACAATTAATAAATTTAGCGCATTTTTTCTTGAATAAAAAAAAAGTAACGTTAGTTTAATTGTAACGTTTCTGTACCTTCCACATTTTCTAACGAACTTCCTACTTCATCGAGTGAAGCCACAATGAAACAACACACAGCCTTCTAACGATGTAACCTCTATTGCAATAATGGGTAGGCAATGTATTAAGAACAATAATAATAATTTATATATAGTAAATTTCACATACTATCCTCGCGAGGAGTGTTTACGGCTACGTCATCACATACAATCATATGGTGTAATATGATATCAAAATTATTCTCAGTAGTAATATGACAAGAGAGTGAGAATATGGTGATGGTATTCGTTGAATTACTTTTGACGTTACAATAAGAAACACGTTTTCAATATTATGTTTTTATTTTAACAAATTAAGGTTTCTGAACTTTCAAATTGATGACAGAAGTAAATCAAAAAATACGTTGTCATTCAATAAAAACAAAATACTTAAAATCATTCTCGCGATAATAATGTAGGTAGATTATTCCCACTACAATAATGTTTTGATTGGCCAAAACGTACGCACATGACTTAAATTGAAAATTTCTATTGGTTCTTAGAAACGTCAAAAATAATCGGTATAATAAATTCTGATTAGAAAATATACCCCTAGATGGCAGCATTTAAGGCTGCAGAATTCCAAAATACAATTACTTATTTATTTTGATTTATTTTGTAAAAATTAGAGTGCGTTGATTATCGTAATCGTAATGTAACAGATGAAAAGCAATATCCTATGGTACGTTATTTTTGCAGACTGAAGGTTATGTAGGTTACAAAACATTGCTGCCCTATTACAAACAATCCAATTTTCAACAAAATCTAAACATTTAATGAATTATAAAAACAGGAGTTGTGTGTTGTAAGTCGCTGATGAACAATCATACAATTAATAATTTGAAAATTCAATTTATAGGTTAAACAATTAGCATGGAACAACTATCGAGTTGCACTTTCTACAACTCGGAAGGCTACTACGTTTCATAATCATAACTTCTTATTGTTGTTACCGATTCAGTAGCAACGATGGCCCAAAATAAGATGGTAACATTATTGAAAGATGAATCAAAATTGATAATACTTAATTAAGCCAAATTCTAAATGCAGACTGTTTTGTTTATAGTATTATATAAAAATGATTCTAATTCTATGGTAGTATTTTTAATAGTAACATGCAAAAACAATCCTTTACAAATGATGAGCGAAATATATTTTCGTTCAGCATTTGTATTTCAACATAAATTTAAAAATAAATAGAACGGACAAAGTTTCGTTTATTTACACTATAAATAGATCCTACTTGTTATCACTTCGTTCGCGCTAGTGACATAATTCTTGCGTTTCTTGAACCCGTGAAGAGGCCTCGTTTAGGTTGATGACGTTCTCTGTCGCCAAGATGGAACCGCTCTCCTTTGTTTTCTCTATCTTTTCTTATACCTTTATTATAGATGAATACAATTCTAACCTTCTTCTTACAATTTAATGGTTTTTGTAAATAATTAGTTTTAAGTACAAACGGCGGGAGCAACAAACTGCAAGCGAGCTACTAAAGGCTATGCTTTTAATTATCAATGTTTTTTGGTTATTATACTTTATATACACTGGATTGTCTTATTTTACATTTGTCAGTCGCTATCGAAACTTCAACTTGGAACACTTTCAATACACACTTAAAGCGCAATTATAAATTATTGCGCAATCCTTTTATTATCACCAACTTGATAACATTTACGCTTTAATTCGTTTTAGCTTTGCCCAGCATTAATAAGGAAAATATCACTTATATTCTCTTAACACAGTAATAATTGAATTTTCGTTATAATTTCACAAATTTGATTGCAGCATAACTTAAGCTGCAGCAATCGCTTTTCAACCGTTTTGTCACTTTCAACCAACTATGATCGCCCACTTAATGCGACTGACAAATACACGTCATTATGACAGCGTCTCTACTTGCTCCGCTTTACAAGACAGGCATGACCGTAAATTGCCGCGTATATTTAAAAACTTTTCAATTTAAGATGTAAATACGCGCCGAAACCATCTCAACCTTTTCATCTTAAAATTCAAATTCCTAAGACCTCTATTACGGTACCCCCTTCTCGTTGTATCAACTAATTTAGTTGGAACTTGCGGAGCGATATACAAAAAAATTCGTTACTTCCTCGCACAAAACAAAAATATGATAATTAGGGCATCTAACTACAGAAAAGACTAACTTATAAGCATTTGTCGATTCAAATCCGTTATTAATAGACTCCTGTCCTTTTTTTTCGTCACCCCCTTCTCGCTCAGCCTCTCGTTCTTCTACCATTACTTGCATTCCTATTGGTTCTTGAATGATATATTTCTTCAAATTCACTACTCCCCGATTGACGTTAGTAGTAGAATGTTCTATTAAATAGGCGTTAGTACACACTTATTTTACAATTTCATAGGGCTCTTTGTACAGTAAAAATAATATTTTAATTTTCTTGTTTAGAGCGTTCGATTGCTGGTGAGTCCGGAGTAATGCTAGTTCTCCTGGTTAATATCTGATAGGCTTTTTCACTTTTTCGTCGTCTCTTCTTTTTCTTCTTTCGGTTCCACTTTCTAATCTCTCTCTTGCGAATGTTATCTTTGTCTCTATATCTATGTCATTCCTTAGGGGAAACTGCACTAATTCTTCTCTGAACCTTTGGTCTCGTTGACCCTTTATAATTTCTAACGGTGTAAATCCCGTACTGTCATGTGTTGACTAGTTTAGCCACATTTCTATAGTTCTAACCCACTTTGCCCAGCACCTATTGACGTGACAATAGGTGCGAAACAATCGTCCGAGTTCCCACATCGCCCGATCTACGGGGTTTGACGATGCGTGATATATTGATCTCATTTTCACGTCAATTACGTAGTTTGCTTGTCCTTCTGTCCATTTTTTGCTGCAAACTGTGTTCCGGTCTGCCTACTTGAGATATATAATCTGTTTTCGCTTTCTTCAGTAGGGTCCTGGTATTTACTTTCTTAACTGGATATAACTTGACGTGTCTGGTGGAAATATCCATCATAACATAGATGTATTCCATCCCACCTACACTTCGTTATAACGGCGCATAAATATCTACGTATACCATCTCTAATTTACCATTACATTCTTCATTATTCCCTGTTGTTTCGCATTCGTTATTTTAGCTTTTGACATTGATCGCACGCCGATAGTAATCGCCTGACTTTTTTCTCCCAGTCAGGTATATAGCAGCTTTCTTGAATTTCGGCTTCACCTTGATTGTCCCAAAATGTCCCAACATTCGATGATGTATCATTATTACTTCCCTTTCTGTTTTATGAGGGATATATATCGTCCACCATTCTTGTCCTTTTCTTCCCTTTTTGAATAATATCCCTTGATGAACCAAAAATGTTCATACCCAACAATTCCTTCCTTTCTTTTTCGTTCGATTGTAGTTCCTTCATGACCCATTTCACCTGTTCGTCCTCGTTCTGAGTTTTCTTTAAATCTTTAATTATCTTTCGTAATTGATTGTCTTCTGGCTTATTTGCCTCTCCTGCGATTGTTGGTTCTCGCTCTTCTCCGTGTCGTCCGTATCGGGATAATAAATCGGCTATTTTATTATCACTTCCTTTGCAATATCGTACTTTTACGTTGAATTCCTGAACATACAATAACCACCTTTGTAACCTGGAACTTACTGATTTACCGCTTAACAAAAAAGATAGTGCTTGACGGTCCGTGTAAAGTACCAAGGGATAGCCTAAAATATAGGTTCTGATCGTTTGACATCCAAGAACAACCGCTAACAGTTCCCTTTCGGTAATGTTGTATCTCCTTTCTGCCTTTTTCAATGCTCTGCTGGCAAACGCGATGTTTAGTATTTCTCCGTCCTACGATTCCTGAAATAGATGTACTCCCACCGCATTTATGGATGGGCTTGAGTTGTTAAAATATTCTCTGATGTTTATCTTCCCACTTCCAAATGACATTCTTTGTTAATAATGTGGAAAATTCATGGGTTAATTCTGAGTAATGGTTCTTAAAAATTACAAACCCCCAGTATGGATTGCAGTTCCTTCTGGTTTTTCGGCGCTGGACAGTTCCTTATAGCTTGTAGTCTTTTTGGGTCAATTTTCATACCTTCTCCAACCATTATAATATGTCCTAGGAATATCATTTCCTTCTGCACGAAGTTTAATTTCTGTAGATTTACCGGCATGCCCGCTTCCCTCAATTTTGTAAATAATAGTCCAAGCCTGTCCTTGTGTTCTTCTAAAGTTTGAGATGATATTAGGATGTCATCCACATATACCGTAGCCAAATGATAATACTTCTGGTCCTAGTACGCTATCCAAAAATCTGTTAAACATAGAAACCAATACGTCCAAACCTGGTACTGATAACTTCTTCCGTTTACGAGGAATCCCGTATACTTCGGGAATTGTCGTGCAGTAGCACTTGGCAATAGCCCACTGAGCTTAAATATTTGGGGTTATTGAACTTCTCTAAAATTTCTTCCAAATTTGGTGGGCAGTTTCATTCTTCTTACAATATTCTATTTAGCCTTCTGGCATCCAAGCATATTCTTACTTTCGTTCTTTTTTCGGCACGATCACTATGGATTTACATATGGTGATTGCGACCTTTCAATTATCTTGTCCTCTAACCTTCTCTCAATTCCTTTTCTACTGCTTCCCTCCGATGACAGAATTGCTTACTAATCCTGGTTTTTCAGAAAATATTTCTACAAATTGATCTAATAATCCTTCGACCATTTCTTGTTCTTCCTTATCCTCATATTGTGTGATATTGTTGTCATTTGATTGAGTTGTCGGTCCTTAAACTTCATGTGGTAATTCGTCCCCTGTTCAAAAGTTAATTATCACATCTATTGTACCCTTTTTTCCACCATCCAGTCCATTTCTAAAATTACCGTAATTTCCTGCCCCTTTACTACTAGAAACTTATGATCGTGTTCATTATCTCCCAATGTTATCCTTATTAATGCTTGTTTGTTCACCTTTCCTACTTCTTCCGTGACTCCTTGTATTGTCATGCCCATTACCGGTAATGCAACCATGGTTGGGTTTCTTGTTATTAGCTCATCGAACACTTTTTCTGCTATCAAACTCACTGAACTTTCCGTGTTTACCAATATGTCTTGCATTACCTCCTCCAACCTTACTACGACTATTGGATAACATGCCGCTTCTTCTTCCTCCTCTTCTTTTTCTGTTTATCGATCTTACTCGTCGTCTTTCTTCATTTGCACTACATGTGGGTTTTTGTAAAATTGTCTAATAAAACTAATTAAATTTTGTTGCTCCTCCGTACGTATAGTATTCGACACCAGCGGAGCTTCTTGCCTCGACGGATTTAGTTTTACGACGGTTGGGAGGAGGCTCTTGGACCCTCTTCATCGTTGATTCTGTCGTACCTATAGCAGTTTTCCTGATTTCTTCGATATTCATACATTCTTCGACTTAGTCCTCTATGTGGTCAAAAATTACCTCCACCTCTCCTGTGATATGTTGTACCAACGTTCCTTCTTCGTGGTTATCTGTCTCTTTGCTGATTGTTGGTTTCAATCTACATCTACACACAAATAACCAATAACCATGTAATGCCATTTAACAGCGCGAAATTCGAAATCGTAATGACACCATTACAATATGTGAGTCGTCTTATAAAGTACTTGTGCCAGAATACGTTTACTGAAGAAGCTTGAGATCTTCTGAAATATGACCAACTAAGCATTCTTTGGACAAAGTTATTCATAAGCGTCAATGTTGAGTTACACAAACGCCTGTTAAGAATAAACTAACTTCATTCACTGTGGCCTCTAAAAGCGGACAAACGGATAGACGGTCAGATGGAGAAACGGACGGGCAACAGGCAGACAAAATGTTCATTTCCTTATTCTAAAAAATGCATTAAAAATAGATAACGTAGTACGACCAAGTCTAGTGAAGGAGCGCTTCTTGTGATTTCGATAAGTTTAAACACTACAGAAAACAAACCCAAAGAACACTCTGATTAATAATAAATGACGAACAATTTCCTGAATACGTGTATTAGTACCACTAGGTTGAAAGGCATTCCCACCTTTTGGTTACCTAAAGTACATTAGAGACCACCAATTTTTAAATCAAAACTGTTTTATTCATAAACTATTTATATACAGCTGAAATGTACAGGGTGGTCCTGATGGAAACACCCTTTATTTTAAGAGAAGAAAATGGACCTAGCTGTCTGGATTTCAAATTTAATGGGAAAATCACTGGTGCAAACAGAATTCAGCTATCTCTAATCGTTTGGCCGCTAGGTTCTAGAATTTCGTTGATTCCTTTAATCCCCCACAACTTTCTTATTATTAATGATAATTGATTTTGACAAAAACTTTCTTATAGCATTTTTTTACGTAGAAACCATCGCGATACACAGTTTTTATACTGGGTGTTTGTTTTTTATACGGCTCTAAATTAATTCTTTCATACGGACCACCTTGTATATCTTGGGGTTTTTGAAGAGATCATAAAATCTCCAAAATTTTGATGTATCGCTTCTTATATTTCTGTTAAATATTATTTGCGATATTGCATTTTATAAATTAAAATGCTTGCAGACATCTTGGTTTCCACGACTAACAAAAGACGGTAGCATGATTTAAACTCTTAGTTATGTGGAAATTTTTATTAGCTCCAAATATTTCTAATTTGAAATAACAAACAAAAAACAACGAATGTGAACAAGTATTATAAATAACATTACAAAAGTAACAAATTAATGCTGATCTAAATATACTCAGATGAACAGTAACAGTAAAACGAATGTAAAAAAAAAACAATTTATGTTGGTAAATATTTCAATTATCTCCCATTTTGTTCCAAACAGCTTCTTCACCTTTTCCTGACCTCATTAGCAGCATTTATTATTTCCTATCAACACCTCTTCTAATTCTTGCCTGGTATTAAAAGGCTGCTTGTATGTGAGGTATCTGATTTTACCCCAAAGAAAAAAAATATGGGGCGTTAAATCTGGAGACCGAACGTGGCCCTTGATTCTCCATCCAGTTTCCTCCAAACTGCCCATTTAGATAACTGTTGATGATTCCCGCACAATGTGGTGGCACCCCGTCGTGTTGGAAACGTACTCTGAGTAACAGATTAACTGGTACGTCTTCGATAAACGGTTCAACTTGGTCCTGTAAAATTTGTAAATATCGATAAGAATTCAGCGCTCCCTCATATATATATATATATATATATATATATATATATATATATATATATATATATATATATATATATATATATGGCCCAATAAATTGTCTTTGGTAATTACCCACCAACACACATTATAACTAAACCCTGATTCCTTTCCTCCACAGTAACATGAGTAACACTACTGATAGAGGCCTCGTCCGTCCAAATACAATTTAAGACAAAATTTAGGTCTTCTTGCGTTTTTTCCATGAACCCTTCACAAAAACGCGTTCGTCGTATAAAATCTCCAGGAAGAAACTGATGAATTTTTCTGGTTCTATAGGGTCTTATTTTATTACTTTCTAAAATGCGCACAATATTAGATGTGGGTACACCTGTCTCTGTTTCTAACTTTCTTGTTGACGTTCTCATTTATATTTCCCAATAGTGTAATTTGTTTCAATTCATTTTCATCTAGAGCTGCCTGATTAATAGTAATTTGCTCTAGCTTTAGTGAAAGAACCATAGTTTCTTAGATTTTGTTGCAGCTTATCGAATATATCTCTAAACGGTTGCCGTCGTTCAGGGTATCTGATAAAATACAGATTACCTGCTGCGTCAGAGTTTTCATTACTTTCGATGTAACATTCTAGGATGTCGTATTTTTCAGTTTTCGTACATTTCGAAAAACGAAATGGAAAACAACTTGCAAAAAAACTTATTAACAAAAATAACACTCTTCTTGTTTTAAAAACTTTTTTTTTACAGAATGAATTTTGTAATAAAATTATAAAATACTATGTATGTAATGTATTATTAAGCTAGAATTATATGTAAACCCTACATTATGAGGAGAATAGCTTCGTTACTGCGCTGGCGTAACAATGCACATTGAAAAATTTTGGGTTTTTATCGTGTTTGTGATACCGGTGACCATTGAAATTGTTGTGATATACGAAATTATGTTGCTAATTAATAATGGCGTTGCCCGATTTTTCACAACTATTCTGAAAATTCATTTTCACGGGAATATAACCTCTGCCATTATTCTAATTATTAGTAATACAAACGTAATAATTACATTTCTAGCAAATTATAACTAATTTAGAAGTTATTTCAAGTTAAGTACTGCATTTTGAAATTCTTGAAAACGTTGATAAACGTCATTTTACGGCAAAATTGAAATCACCAGCTCAGTAGTGTATGTTGTGTTGGAAGTGCCCAATTTTTTCAGAAAATGTTTATTTTCAAAACTTTTTTTACAGGTTTGAGTAGAGGAACGTTATGCCAATTTACCTCTTAAGAATAATTCCGCTCAAATGGGAACCATGTCTTTGTAAACACTCTTCTAACGTAGATTGAAAATTTTCAGTTATTCGACGGAGCAGGACAGGTTGAATTCGCTCGATTTCGCGTTTGATGTTCAATGCTAATTCCGGTAAGGGTTGTGGTCCATTACTGTATACCCCGCTCTTCAGAAATCTGCAAAAAAATCGCATGCCGTTACGACCTTCCACCCTTACAAAATTCAAGTCGTCCAAGAGTTGAAAGATGGTGATATACTTGCTCGCAGGATTTTCACCGAAGAAATATTGCGACGTGTACATGATGATGAAAAATTTATTCACCACATGTTTATGTCAGAAGAAGCACATTTACATTTAAACGGATATGTAAACAAGCAGAATAGTCGCTATTGGAATGATGAAAACCGAGGATATATTTTTTCCAAGACGACAGAGGAAACATCTGTTACGTGAAACCGCCATACACACATGATCAGAACATTTGTGACGGAATATTTACCTAGGTTTCTGGACATCAATTACTTTCAGCAGAACTGGGCTACAAGTCATACTGCGCGCGTGTCTATGACTGCTTTAAGGGAACCTTTCCCGGGCCGACTCATTCCCAAACATGGTGGCATTTCGAGGCCCGCAAGATCCCCTGATGTCAGCATGTGATTTTTTCCTTTCGGATTTCTGAAGAGCAGGGCATCCAGTAATAGACCACAAACCTTAACGAAATTAGCAATAAACATTACATAAGAAAATGAGCGAATTCAACCTGTCCTGCTCCGCCGAGTAATAGAACACTTTCAATCTAGATTGGAAGAGTGTTTACACAAAAATGGCTTTCACTTGAGCTTAATTATTTTTAAGACATAAATGGCATACTTTTCTCTACTCAACCCCGTAAAAAAGTTTTGATAATAAACATTTTCTGAAAAAATTGGGTACTTCAAAATTTCCCTTCACTGGCGGACCCTGTATGTATGTATATATATATATATATATATATATATATATATATATATATATATATATATATAATATATATATATATATATATATATATATATATATATATATATATATATATATATATATATATATATATATATAGTGTGTGTGTGTGTGTGTGTGTGTGTGTGTATGGGTGTGGGTGTGTGTGTGGGTGTGGGTGTCGATGTGGGTGTGTGTGTGCGCGCGATGTGCGTGCGTGCGTGCGTGCGTGAGTGAGTGAGGGTATCCCACTACAGACAGTACGCTTTCTCCACGAAAACGGTTAAATAGTTTTAAAAGATTTCTTGTAGGTATGACTGGGCCGTACAATTTTAAAATATTGCAGATTATACAGGGTTCATAAAAAGAGCCATATCAAGGTTATATTTTTATAAATAAAATACCCTGTATTTTATGTCATTTATGAAATCTAGGGGACAAATAAAGGGGAGTTACTGTTACGGTTCCTATACCTAGCATATATTTAGATTTGTAAAATTTAGAAAAAAAATACATTTGCTTTATTCTTGTTTCGCAAATATTTTTAAGTAAAGTATAAAGACAAAGAGTTAGTTTTTGATTTAACATACACTATGAGTAAAAAACCTTCCAGGGTGAAAAAAATACACAGTGTTTCATTTGAAAAATATAACTGGCATCAGGCATGGCTCTTTTTTTATGAATTTTGTATAATCTGCAATATATTAAAATTGTACCTCAAATGGTCCTCGTCATACCTACAAAAAACCTTTTAAAAATATTCAACCGTTTTTCGTGGAGAAAGCGTGTCGTCTGCGGTGGGTCACCCTGTATGTGTCTATATATATATATATATATATATATATATATATATATATATATATATAGATATATATATATATATATATATATATATATATATATATATATATATATATAAATTAGAAGTAGTTGTGGCTGACTAGTTAAACATTAAAGACTAAATTAGTGGGGATGCAGCCAAAAGGTTTAGGGCAGAAAAATTAGACTCTTTTTACTTAATTGAGAGCTTTCGGAATTCTTTATTCCTTTGTCAGTCAAAATTCTACAATAGGTATTAAATTATTGTAAGTTATATAAGGTACAAAAATCGATAACTTACAGTATGTGAGGTTGCTATTTAAAAAATATTGAAACATTAAAATTTAATGTGATGTAATTTATGATTGACAGTTTGTGTATATACATGGTAACGAAATGGATAAAGAAATAGAGTTGTTGGAAGTGGACTATCTTAATTATTTATTTATTTAATTATTTATTTAGCTGACGTTGGTTATCTAAATATAATATGTTTGAATAAATTACATTTAGGTTTTGAATATCAGTTCTTTTATTCATAGAATTTTGTTCACAATGAATATGAGCCATTTCTAAGAAAGACCTTTTGAACAAATTAGTTTCAATTTCAAGAATTTTGATGTTATTCAAGTTAGGAAGGTGTCCTGTTTCATTAGCGTGTTGTGAACGGGCGCATGCATCCTTTCTGGCTTTAATATCACTGCGATAGGAGGTTAGCCTATACGTTAAGTTTCTAGATGTCATGCCTATGTATTTTAGATGACAGTTATTACAATCAATTTTGTAAACTACATTAGTTTTATCTTTAGTTTCAACTTTATCTTTTAATTTTGAAAAGAGGTTACCAATCGTTTTTGTAGGGTGAGACGCTATTATAATATTTTCTTCTTGCTTTAAAATATTTATAATTTTGGGAGTAACTTCTGTAATGTATGGAAATGATCTATATATTTTATTAATGTTTTGATTGTTTGAGTTATTATGACTGTCAATATTTGAAAAATCCCTATTTATGACCCAAATAAGTCCTTATTCGAAATGTATGTTAATTAGGCGACATAAATTATTGCACAAGACCCATTTTATTGGTAAGTACAGAAATCTCAATTGCAGCACATGGTCTGCGGGTCGAATAGTATGTAATATAGACCCATCTAGCATTACGATAATGCGGCCTTGTAATATTTACTTTTGTTTTAAAACTATAAGCTTATATTTATCGGTAAAACATTATGCTCATACAGTTTGTGTAATAACTAAGTTGATTTTAAGTCAATCTTAGTTCGATGCAACCAGAAGAAATGCCTCCTATTAAACAAGTTGGATTGGATTTTTATAAGCACGCACTACAATATAGCGTAAACAGTTTTTATGCCAAAATTAAATTTTGATGCAAACATTTGGCCGGTTGCATTTGGAAAAAGAGTTGTTTACAAGCACATATTCCGTATGACGTACACAGTATACGTACCAAAACAAGTTTAACTTTAATTATCGTTATGGTCTTGATGTAGCTTTTAATTCCGGCAGCTATAGAAATCTCTGCTATCTGCAAGCGCTTATCACTTATTTCTTGAACCGGAGTTAGATAACCTGTATTGCTAGCGCGTGTGTCATCACTAGTGTTAACCGTTGTTGAAATAAACGCGAGGCAAACCTACCGCCGTTATTAGTAGCGTATCAATTTATGGGAAACTAGAAACAAGCACCGTGGAGCTGCAGATAGGCAGATGAGCCCTTATGAGGGAACCATTAGAGCAATTCCCGCCGTTGGGCTAAAATTCTTAATCGTTATTTCAAACCTAAATAATGTTACTCAACTATAGTTCTAGCATGTCATTTAGTCTTACCACAGTTCAACCCTCACGTAGTCTTTTAAACCACCCATACTAAATATTTGATCACATGAGAAACTGGTGTAAAATTAAATACTTATCTTTTTTTGGGTTTTTTAATGGAGTATTGTAAATTATACAATCCAAACGTTTCGATAACACTTACAATTCTCTTCGTCAGTAGTAATATTTATTAAAATGGTTAAAGATGTTGTAAACGATTCTGTCAAAGTTGAAAAATTAAAACATGTTTTAATACACCATTAAAAAACCCAAATAGATAAGTATTTTATTGTGTATGATAATGGTGAAAGTTTAATTTTCATATCATTGTAAAATTCATTGATAAAGGTAACAACGCTTTTTTTTATTGATCTTCAACTCCCGGAAAATAATAAGG
This sequence comes from Vesta saturnalis, assembly GCA_036346205.1. Taxonomy (NCBI): domain Eukaryota; kingdom Metazoa; phylum Arthropoda; class Insecta; order Coleoptera; family Lampyridae; genus Vesta; species Vesta saturnalis. The sequence goes on from JARFJB010001344.1 coordinate 2,174,329, forward strand.
ATATATACGATCCGGAATTCACTGCTGAACCACCAAGAAAAATCACAGCGTATTACAATGCAGAAAATCTCAATCAACAAGAAATGACAAAAACCAACACACATATTTGCAAAATGTAAACTCTGCAATGGAGAGGACCCGGTAGCTAATAGTAACATCCACAAATAATTAATAGCATAGAGAAACAATACTGTATGAGAACATCGTCAAATTACTGTTCATGTATCAACAGCCTAATCAAGAAAAACTTCGGCTAGACTAGAATAACAGAAGACATGCTGGTATTATTCTTAAACGAATTTAAAACCACGCGCTATCAGCGAATTCTCTAAAATGGCATAATTGATTAACGACGCTTAACAAACTGAATTTATAGAAATGTTTTGTTATGTGGAACACCGACTAACTGGTCAATAACGTGCAATATCTCGTGGCAGTTTTGAAATAATATGTTAATAAAAAATCTACAGTACTCCCATCTTCACCCACCCACCCACTCAGACAGTAACGCATATGGGGTTAGAGTGATACTAGTTTGTAGTACCTACTCACATGGTGAGCAGCAAAATCACGAAATGGGCAAAATACTGGAAACAATGGTGTGTATAAACGATAGCTATAGAGTAGTCCAAGGCAGCTCTCCGCTTAGTAGAAAGTAAATTTGCCCTTACTTTTGACTACCCACTGGTGATATCTAGAATATCAACACACTACGCAAGTAAACTGCGGTAAATTTTTGCAAGGTAATCCACCTCCTACCATCGTTACCAAGCAATGAAGCTGCATAACAGGAAAGTAAGCAGACCTGTAGGTATGCATTTATTTATACTATGTTGTGTAAGGGAGCCATACTGGGATAGAGCAAACGCTTTCATTTGCGGGTTTGAATATTGATAACAGATCAAGGAGTGACATGTTTTAAAAATGTGGATAGATTTGTTTTAGTTTGTAATTACTATAGGCAAAGGGCTGATTTACAATTTTTTAGTTTACAATTTTTTACTGAACGTTTATTATTTGCAGTTTACCAAATTCACAAGAATATGTTTATCTTTGTTTCCCGTTATATTTTGCTGAATATGTGTACAGTTTATTATTTGACATTGATCTTAACTCTTATCTTTTTATCCTTTCTATGACTAGAAAGCAAACTTCAAGCAATAACTGACCAGTTTGTATGAACTCATCAGTGTAGTTGTCCTATTAGCAAACATAGTTAATTTCAAATTGTAAACTTAAGACATGATATCGCTGCGAAATTGTAAAAACCTTTATTTAAAGTGAACACACAACTAAAAACCTATCAACTAAATATCTAATAAAATAGTAACGAATCCAAAAAATTTAATGGAACAATAGTTAACACACAAAATGCCAACCGCGTTTCAATAGTGAAGGTATTGGGTCAGGTCCTGCCACAGATTCAGTTTTCCAGATTTTTCAAAGTAACAATTATCTTAGTGATATTCATATTACACATCGTTTTAGCTATTAAATTCCATCATACACATTTTTGAATTTGCTCCTATCAGTATATTCCTTTCACAATCTTGCATTACTTTCTATATTTCGAAGTTTTTAAAAAATGGCAGGTTTTTTATTCAACGGGATATCTGAAATGAGAAAATTGAGTTGGAGTGTTGTGTTTCACACTTTCAAATACAATTTGATTTCCCTTTCGTTGGATGGTTCTTGTGAATAAAGAAGAAAGCTTTGAATTTTCCTAGTTTTGTAACTCCATCATTTAATGGGAGATTTATCAAAGCTTAACTTATTAATGGAGTTTCATCCCTTGTATAAGGTATGTAGAGTTTTTAATTACATTTTTGTATATACATATATTATTAATAGGGAACAAAGATTAGCCCCTACATTAAGGAAAGCCCATGGATTAGAAAAATCGTCATGTGTTAATGAATTTCGTTGTAATAATTTGGTGTAGGAAAGTGTGGTGGATAACGTCATTAAATACATAAATTGGCGTGGATGAAAATGTAATTTCATCTTCAAGAATTATACATAGAGATACTTTTGTATCAATAACGCATGCTGTTGATATATCTGCTTCTGTTGTCTAATACCTGCTTTCGTTGTTCCAAGCCTGATACAGTTCGTTTATGTTACCTTATCTTATTATATGGTCTACATTTCGTTTATTTGTACGTAAATGAAGACAATGAAAATTACCTTACCGTACCGTATGTTTATCATATTGATGGGAAATGAAATTCTCAAATTGCAGTTCATTTGAAAATAAAGTTAATACATTATATTTATTTTGAGTACAAGAAGATGTAAGTACGTATCCTTTTATGCAAAGTATGTTTTAAGTAAAAAACAAGTCACAGTATCTTTACTGATTATATCTATGGACATATCTCTGCCTCCCTCACAACCTGAAAATAAATGAGTTCTCAACCTTGGTGAGCTAGACCGTGGTGCAACCTACTTTTTCAATAATCGCATCCTTAAATTTTTTATTTGTTATAACTTATTCCATATTGCAAGAAAATTGTCAACGCTTAATTGTAGCAATTCACGTCTTATTAGGCGTCGAACACACCCAAGTATCGGTTCAAAGTTTAAGGTTATACGATCCATCTAAAAATAATAATGAAGACTAAATGATTAAAATATGCTTACGTACTGACACTATAATTTCCGCTACTGTATACACTTCTTATCACCATCACAGGTAATAACCGAAAGTATAATGGCTTGAGGATGCAACTAAGCTTCATTCTCATTATTATGACGTCACACTTTGATTTAACTTGCTATAAATAGGGTGATGACATAGTTGAATAATTAGTTAATTGAAATCAATCAGACGATATGGATTCTGAGTGTTTGACGGACACGAAAATAATAATAATGTATACCTGATATATGGAACAATATGGGATGATGATGAAAAAGCCAATTCTTCATGGACTGATATACCTGAAGCGTCTAAACGTAACTAGTATTGCGGTATAGACATCTTATAAAAGCCTTTGTTGTAGAACGTTTACTATTACTTGACAGTTCTACAGTACTTGAAGTCGAAACTTCAATAAAGGATAATGATATAAACCTGTAGTACAATTCTTTTGGACATCGTTTAGCGACATATTCTGTCTGCATTTTGATATGAAGATAAGCAGAGGAAACAGTTCAGTATTATCATCTGAACAGGCAATTATTCTTTTCGACCGTGAATGTGATAAATCAGAAGCTGAATTATATGAATGATTATTGAAATTATTCGATCTTTGAACATTTTACAAATTCAGCAGCAAAGAATCTATATAATGATGGTCTGAGCGATGAAGAAAGTATGTTATGTAGAGGTAAATTTTTCTGTCAAAACCTTAGATTACTTTCAGCATTACTAGGTTATAGTCATAATGTAAAGCATTATTTATTTTAACTGAAATTGTGTACATTTTCCCCAAAAATTTGTAAAAGATGTAACTTTCAGCGTTGATGGACCATACTTGCAATGCAAAAGATTATTCACATTTTCATGCAAAAAATTTGTAAAATATGTAAACAAATGAACGTATATTATGCAAAACAGTATGTTCATAAAGATTGATCATGGCTCCACCTAGTTGTATATTGTTAAAAGTAGATTTAGGTTCCTGTAATTCTTATAGCGGGAAAACTTGAAATTTGAAAAAGGTTCTAATAAGGGGGGCTCGCATACTATCTCATAACAAAACTCCTGAACTTGCTCTTGATCCTTCACCCCATGCCTGGTCTGAAACCCCCATTATCGAATCCCTTGTTGACTATGGCGGGAAGTGATGTTTTCAGACGGTTACAGGCATAGCTTCTAGTTTGTTGATTTTAGATTATGTATCGTGATTCGATACTTTTGATTACCCTGCAGATAACGTATATAGCATTCTAATGTGTAATAGTAAAGTAATTGATTTAATGAAAGATGAGACGAACATTCACATTTACATAGCTATAAATAGGCGAAAGAAACTGTCAAGCTGATGCATAAGTAATGGCGTTTCCTTTTAATTTAAAAGTTGGCTCTGAAGTAACAAAATTTTGATTACTCAATATTCAGCTTGTCAGTTCTGTCATATAGTGTGCTTACTTTTATATTTCGTTCTTAATTGTTAACGTTTAACCTTATTATAATGGAACGTCAAGTAGACAAAAACCAGCATTACCGACATTATCTTCTTTTTTCGTTTAATCGAGGTACCAAAGCCTGAGAAGCTGCACGTGAAACTTGCGATGTTCACGGTAAAGATTCGGTGCCTGTTAGGACGGCTTAAAACTGGATGAAACGTTTCAAAAGCGGTATTTTCGACCTTAACGATATGGCTCGTTCAGGACGTCCTGTTAGGTTCGTTGAAGAGCGATTGAATCAACTTCTTCATGAAAATTCACGTCAATCAACTAGGGTGTTTGCCCAGCAAATGGAGTGTGACCAATCGACGATATGTCGACATCTGAAATTGTTACGAAAAGTTCAGAAACTTGGCGCTTGGGTCCCTCATGTTTTGAGCTAGAACCACAAAATCAACGTTCCACAATTTCCGCTGGATTGCTCGATCGGAATCGTGCTACTCATGGTCACAATCAGAGGTTCCTCTACCGAATCGTTACCGCCCACGAGAAATGGTCTTTGTATGTGAATATGAAGCAGAGAAAGCAGTGACTAAGTACCAATGAACAAGCGACGCCCAAAGCGAAACAAGATCTTCACCCCCGAAAGACGATGTTATGCGTTTGGTGAGACTGGGAAGGTATCATTCACTATGAATTGCTCGGGCGTAACCAAACAGTCAATTCAGAGCTATATGTTCAACAAATGCGTCGCCTCTACGGAGCTGTTCGGGAAAAACGACCCCATCGGCAGCATGACCTTCTTCTTCATCACGACAACGCTCGTCCTCACATTGCTAATATGACAAAGAGCGCAATTGAAACGCTTTGTTGGGAAGTATTGTTGCACCCTACATATTCTCCTGATTTGGCCCCGTCAGATTTTCACCTATTTCGATCACTTTCGAACAGTTTGCGGGGTGTTTCGTTCAATAATGATGTGGAATTACGGACTCGATTGGATCATTTTTTTGAGTCAAGGCCGAGCGATTTTTACCGTAGAGGTACCGAGAAACTTGTTGAATGCCGGAGGAAGTCGTTAATAATAACGGAGAATATATAATTGATTAATATGTTGTAAATTTTTGTAGTAAAATATATATTTTTTTTAAATAAAAAACGTCTTTACTTATGCATCAACCTGATAGTTTATTCAAATATATCCTTTATTCACAAAATACATATATTTCATTTTACGTACAATGCTGGTTAATTTGTCATACTCAATGCATCATGCAAGATAACGCAATATGCGGCAAAGGCTTCCAATTTCAAATTAATGACTACGTTATGAATACTCTCGTTTTGACAAGTACAATTAACTACAAACATTGGCTGGCACCTTGCGGTGAATTATAATATTGATTTCGAAGGTTTAAATATTTTTCGTAAGCGTCCACATGTTTATTATCTGCGAAAATGAGATTTTGCTTTTCGTATAGATATCTTCTATTATTAGTATTTGCTTTTATATTCAAGATATTTAAGTGATCGAATTTTGCTGCACTCTCTTTCCTATTAAACAATTCCCGCATACCTCCGCAACATGCAACATCCCCATAGGAAGACGCTGAGGATGAACACCGGAAGCAACAATACCAAAGAAGCTACCAGAAGCTGAAGAAGAAATCGAAGATCCATGCCCAGGAAGCTGAAGAAGACATCAAGGATCCAATATGGCCGCCACGTCTTTCATTGCCAACAGTTGGGCCATCCCCCTTACCAATCTCAACAGGAGCGGGATCTATCCTCGCATCCCATTGGTCTGACGCCACCGCAACTTCAGCCAGGCTCTCCTCTCTCATTGGTCCGCCAACCGCAAACATCGGGAGGGGGTGTGGCTTAACTGCTTGCTGATTGGTGTAACGTCACTTCCTGGTCCAGAACCCGCTTTGCCTTACTACTGGGATCATATTGCAAGTAATACCATATTTGAAAGCTCGTTCCAAGTCCTTTTCAACTACATCAACAACATTAAAATATTACTACTGATTCACGAGGTTCGATACAAAACACTAATTGATGTTTTTTGATGTTTTTGTGTTGAAATTCATAAATAAGTAGTAATATTTTAATGTTGTTGAGGTTTTGAAAAGGACTTGGCGGCTTTCCGCCAATTTAGTGATTACGTCACTGAAGTAAACTTTGTATATGTGCCTTAGTTTGGTTTCCCAAAATTTTATTAATTTCAGTTTTATGGTTCGCATAATAGATTGGGGGGTAGACTTTAGACAAGCACTGTACATGACTATCTAGTCTTGTTATACTCTTAGTGTTCCCGGCATATATCAAATATGAAATAAGACATTAATAGGTTTGACACGTCGGATTATCATCTTAATGGTATATGACCTTTGTTAATAGAAAAGTTTGCGGTCTGATGGGGATATAATCGTAGAATGTGTAATAATTCCGGCAAAAATGATTAACGACAAGCAATCTTAGCATATAATATGTGTTTACCAATTAGCAGAACAAAGTTGTTTTGAACCCGCACAATGATGAGTGGTAAATAAGTTTAGATTGCGTCAACACTCGTGGATATAACGTACTCCTTCCCCTTAAAATTAAACTTGATGCACGTCATTTTAGGTGTTTATTGTTTTTCTAGTTATGAGCATCTGGAGCACTTAGAATGCGCTGTATTGACGACCTTCTCCAGACAAAGTTAATTCTTAATATTCTACATTCTAGAAAATTGTTACACCGTAAGGATAATATTCAATTACTATAACACATAAAGATAAAAGTGTAAAATTGTATGCAACATTTTGTAATCTGCTAAGCTGCTACACATAATATTGTTAGTTTAACTGTTCCATTGCAATTTAAAATGGTTATAATTGATGTTTAAAAACTGTACAAGACAATAACATTAGTATTAATTATAAGAATTGTAGGTATTTAATTAGAGATACGTACGGCGATGAAATACCTCTTAAAATTCTTATAGACGCGTGCAAAAAAGCGATAATAAAATAGAACTCCACGCTGTTAAGCGACTGTGAGAATTCTATTAACGACCTGTAAAAATTATAAATAAAGGTAATTCTAGGGTAAAGAAACAAAAGTATGTTGTATAGTAAAGGAAATAAAAGATTTGGAATATTTTGAAAATAATACGTTGTACAATTAACATCACACTTTTCATCTCTTCCCCACTATTTGACCATCTACGTCGAAACATTTTTTCTCTCAAATATATATTAGGATACTTGGTCATTTGCAGCTCTTGTTCATAGAATTCCCTTAATATTGGTTTTCCTTCATTTCTTCCAGTAAATACGTTGCCAGATTAGTATTTTATCTCTTACGACTTTAAACCGTTCGTTGGACAAACTTGGTAAATAACCCTTCGCAAATATACTCTTAGATTAGCTAATTCCGACTACATTATCGTTATTAATGCATCACAATTACATTAAAGTGTAAGAATATTATTTGGAGAGGAAATCTTCATCATCATTGTCGTTAGCTTTGACTATCAGAAAATCAGGAAAATTGTACACTAATTCATACGCGTAATAGTATTTTTTCATTATTAATAAGATCACTAAAGTTTATTAACGCCTTCGGCAGTAATTAAATCAACTGACTAAGTTAATCAATGGTTGCAATAATAAAGTATACTATGCCACCATTTTGTGCAAAGAATAAATCTTTCCGTGTAGGTTTCACTACCGCAGTAAAATATAAAATTCCTTATACTTCCATTAGCCAAAATAACGTTTAGCATAGACAGACACCATTACCGAAGACAAGACAATTAGCACTTTAGCATAGATCCCAAAAAGCAAGACCGATTCTAACAAAGACAACATTTTGAAATAAATTTATAACGTAAGCGACATTAAAGGTGAGTGAGCTAGCTGGTAGCACGAGTTTAGTAAATCTTCGTGTGAAGATTTGTGAATGAGTAAATTGCATCAATATTTTTGAACAATTGAACGGTTTTAATTCCTACCTTACACAAATTACTAGTGAAACCATGCTTTTGTTTTATCTAAGACACCATTGTTTTACTTTAACCCATTCTGGAAACATACATAATCTATTTACGTAGACATTAAGAGCAAAAACAAACCTTGGAATACATTATCATGTCAATAAGTGTGTGTATGTGTAATATATGTAAGTGAGATAAACTATTCCATAAGAAACTCGTTTTATACTTTGAACTTACAACGAAAGGTATATTAACCAAAGCGACAATAGACCACCATAAATAAGAAAAATTCAATAGAAGGTGAGAACTCCGATTTTCAAGCTCGATTTTTTTACATTTTGCTTTCAATAGAGTAAAGAAATCAATTCTTGAGGAATACAATATATCTTTTATGCTCAAACCGACTATTTACCTAAGATAATTCTTAAAGTAAATTATAATTAAATTAAATAGGTAGTACTTATTAATTTATAACGTTTCTTACTTTTATAAAGTATCTTATACTACATAAGGTAATAATTAATTATTGCTTTTGGAATTCTTAAATAAATGTGTTACTTTGCTACGATCTGATGCTACAAAACAGTAAAACATTTTTAATTGAAGATGAAGACGTTTCACAATATTGATAAAAGGTTCTTTATTTGTCCTTGCAGTTAAAATACAGTTTTATAAACTGAAATACGTTGCTAATGCAACTCTTTAACCACAATGTAGATATATTTTGCGCCATTTTTCTGGCGAATTATTTTAGAATGTTGAACAGGACAAGATTTTATTCCGTTATTGGTAAATAATAATAATACATAACTATGAAAGAAATTATTATGTAACAAGGGTGCAAAAAAATAAAATTTTTGTGTCTTCGTTCTGTAATAGGGCATATGCAGACCGCAAATGCGTCCGAAAACTATGCAAAAATCATACTAAATTACAGTTGGTATTTGTTGTAGGGACAGAACTGAAGGAATATTCGACATAATCGACAGTTGATATAACACAAAGCTGAATCCCGTTACCGTGTACGTATCCGTTATTATGTCCGTCTTAGTTCCTTATAAACTACAAATTACATCTATAAATTATTATGAAGTCCACAGTTCCAGTAATGAATAATTTCACAATTGTATCTTTTAGGATATATTGGTTGCTGTCAGCTGTCAGTATTTCCAACTTAATTTGAACAGGTATGAAATTTTAAAAAGTACCATAATTTTGTTTATTGATTTTAATAACAACTGTTGACATCGGCACAAAAAATCTTGTGAACCCCTCTGCGATAAAATGGTTTTAGAGTACTCATAAATTGGCAGGCCATTTTCTGGCCTTGCAATACAGCTAACTATTAAAAATAAACATCGTGCTAAAGTACATAATTCACGTTTTCACTAAAACTATCGTGACTGTCACTGCTGCCACTTTCACCAATGTTTATAATAACAGGTTCAACTGTGATGTCAAGTACATTCTCCTTCTCTAAATAATCATTTTCACTGGCAATTACATGATTGCCTCATTTTTTCCATGTTTTTTGGGTCGCTTTCACAAATTCTTCCGCTAAAATTTTGGCATCGTCAAGATTAAATGTAGGGTTATGTTTCGTCACATCACCTATTACTATTCTCCAAATTTGGCTGTGGACTGCCTTTCCACCACCTAATGTTGATATTTTCATATATAATACCACTAGTTGGTTAAAAGTTAAAAGAGCCAGACTCCGAAGGAGGAGGACTGTTCTTTCAATCAACAGAGAAGGAAAAGGCCGCGCATTTCATTCCATCCCCAAGGAAGAGGGCGGAATGCTCGAGCTTTCCAAGCTCCTTCTACCAGAATTCCCAGCATATATTCGTATATATATACAGGGTGAATCACGACCTACGCCACGGAGTTCTACGGCCAAGCGACATATAATCGTTAATCTCTAATACAGTGATATTATGTAAGTCAATATGAGCAATGTATTTAAATATACTGTTTTTTTAAATGACACAACCCGTATATTATTGGATTTTCGTATTTTACATAAAAAATAAGTAACGCCTTCATAAGGGTTCCCTATACCTACATACACAGTGTTTCAAGTTATATCAACTTTTTTGAAAATGTAGGGTTTTAGAAAAAATTAAATATCTCCTAATAAAATTAACTCCAACAAATTTACTCTTAGGTTTAAGTAAAATACTGTTCCATTGGTCTATTTATTGACTGAATAGTAAACACCTCTTTACAGGGTGTTCATTTTTTTCAGTTAAATTTGTAGAATATTCATACTGAAACATTCGGCTTATTTTAAATGGAACATCCTGTATTTATACGCTTATCGTTTAGCTTGCTTAACCTTCCGTCGGGCGCAATATGTTGACTGCTGTATTCGGGCGCAATGTGCTTGACAGGCACATTACAAAAAAAAACGTAAATAACGCACAATTAAATCATTTTAAAAAAATTGTCGAGTAAGGAATATCATATTAGAAGTGTTAAAAGAAAAAAAATACAACAATTTTTGAAAAATAGATATGTATTTGACATAAAACTAATCGAAATTGTTTTAATGAAATTTATAAGCATATGAATACTGTGAACAAGGTATAATGAAAATCAAAACCGCAAAATAAAAAAAAAGAAGATAGAAAATCGTTGGGACAATTATAGAAATAATATCTACTCACTCAGCTTCCGCGATGGGTTCTGCACCTTCTCCAGTAAAGCACACATTGGACACCATATTTGCATGGGACAAGAAAATAGATGCATTTTCTGCATACATGATTTGTCAACCTTCTCAAACCGGTTTCGCTGGTACAAGTTGAACATCTCATCCTTTTAGAGGGGGGGGAGGGGAGGGTGTGACATTTTCTTTTTCCTGAGAAGAAGGACGAAATCTTTTGAGTTTGTTTTGAAGATCGATTGGCATTCCAACAGTTTTCATACTTCTTCTGCTTAGCTCTCCAATTGTCGGTTCATGGGCCAGTTTTTTGAGGAACAGTCTTCTACGCAGTGGTTCTAAATCATTACTAAGGTAAATTACTTGTGAGTTAATACCGGCTACATTTAGCATCGTAAAGAATATTATCATTGGCCAACGCTTTATATTTCGAGACACATTAAATGTAGCACACATTTTGTCAGCAGTGTCAACCCCCTCCTTTGTCGAGTTGTAAAATGTGATAATTTCGGGTTTCATTATTTCTTCGGAGCTGAGATCAATGGCGTTGTCAGTATGAAGCGTTGAGACAAGAATTACGTTCTTTTTTGGTTTTGGAATATAAGACACTAATGTCTTTCCATTACTGAAGCCAAAAACGCTAGTAAATTTTGGCCTACTTTTAGTAGCTACAAATTCAGTGGGTAGTTGCCTTTTATTCCTTCTTATAGTTCCAACATAGGACAGTTTCTTCTTTTTCAGGTTGTCAACCAGATTTATATCGGTAAACCAGTTATCACCGGTAATGTTGCGTCCGGTCCCACATAAGGGCTCAACCATTCTATTCACTATGTCACTTGATTTATTACTAATAGAGAAGGGCCCTTCCGGCTGCTGTCCAGCATAAACTTCCATGTTATACGTATAAAACATTTTTGCGTCCACAAGAGCAAAACATTTTAAACCATATTTGCTTGGTTTGGAAGGTATATATTGCCTGAAAAGGCACTTTCCTCGGAAAGCTGGCAGCATTTCGTCAATTGTTAAATTTTCCCCAGGAATGTAGCTCTCTTGACATCTTTGCACAAACTTATGAAACAAGTCACGAATTGGAGCAAGCCGATCCACTTTTTTTCTTTCTTCTCTTGTGTTTCGGTCATCAAAACGAAGACAGCGCATCAAAATTTTAAATCGTTTGATATTCATCACAAGACCCAATTTTTCAATGCCATCACCTTCTTTCCCCCAAAGTTCCTCGAGACTTTGTCTATTCCCTCTGTACGCCCCCGCTAAATATAATAACCCAATAAAAGCCTTAATTTCGATTATGTCCGTGTATTTAATGTCTCTCTCTCTGCGATAATTACTCTCTACTATCTACTATCATTCCTAACATTTCTTCGGTGAAAAGATTGTTCCAACAATCGACAGCAGTTTTAGCAGCTTTGGCATTCCCTTTAACTCCAGGTAAGTAAGTAATCAAGTTGTGAGGTTTCCTACGAACACTTTTTAGAGGTGGGTTTTTATTCCACTTCGTGATCTTATCTTTTCCCATAAAAAAACTCGTACCTAAATTATCATCATCTTCTTCATCAGTTTCACCTTCCTGCTCTGATTCGGAATCATTATCACGTTCCTCCAACTCATCCTCGGAAGCAATGTCACTTTCCTCTCCAAAATCGTCGTCTAAAATCGGACCGTCATCATCATTTTGTAGCAAACGCATTATTTCTTCTACATGTTGCGGGTTATCCAAACTGAAGATTTCCCGGGACATTTTTTCAAAGAAAAACTGCAATAAGAAACAAGAAATAAATGCTAAATAAAAAGAAGCAACGTATTAGGGCGCAATGTGCTGGATGCGCCAAACTGATAAATCCAGATGTTTTTATAAAATTATTGAAAATCCTTACATTATTTGCCTTAAAGCAGTAGTAAGAATTCATTTTTCTAAAAATATTTCAAAAATACATACCTTTATAAATGTAACGAGTGTGGGCTCAATGAGCTTATTTAAACAAAACTTGAATATCTCACGTAACGAAGGTCGAAAACAAACTGAATGAGTAATGTTGTATAAAGTACCTAAAAAACGGAAGCTATTGAAAGCATCATGCACCAAGGTCACCGGAAGGCGGAGTAGGCTAACAAAATGCATTCGCTGTGCCTGTCAGATCAGTTGCGCCCGACCGAAGGTTAACTACCTTTTAACTTCTATAAGAGTTTCCTTACGTAAACCTTCAAATTTTCAACTTATTTAATAATTTTTGGAATTTGTCTGTTGCCATATCATTTGTAGATTTAAATATCCTCCCAAAATTCCTACTTAATGTATTTGTGCTAATGTAGTGCTATTTTTCTTTACCAATAAGTAGAAAGCTCCGTACCAATCTTATGTGTACATGACAGATTTCAGATATTTGTAATTTACATATTAACAGATAATGTCAATGTGACTAATCTTATACGATTTGCAGTGTGCTGTGGAATTTCCGGTAACGCATTTGTTAATATTAAAATTCCGACATTGGGCGTGACGTTGGTCATTGTGTATTGTTATTTTTTCTGAGTCTGTTGAAAGTTGTTGAAATATTTTCAATTTAATAATTGTTTATTCACAATAAGAAGGAATTGATATGTTTTTAACCATTGGTGAATGCTATGAAAATTCTTTACTTGCTTCAAGAATGTACTCAGAAAAATGCCCTGAGTGGGTGCATCCCGATAAAAAGGTTTGTGAAAGGTTACTTCAAACATTTTGTAATACCTAAAACAACTAAAAGTGAATCCTGTCACAAATGATGACGACAATGACTAATGAGTCTTTGGTATTAGGTTCCTTTGTTGACAACCAAAATGCTAGTACAATAGTTATTGCAAGAAAAACCGGAATTAGTCAGCCTAGTGTATGGAGGATCATAAAGAAACATAAATACCACCCTTTTCATATACAAATACATCAAATGCTATATGGCACAGACTTTCAAAAACGTATTGATTATTCCTTATGGGTCCTTGATCTAGTTAGTGACAATGAAAATTTTTTTGAAAATGTATTATTTACCGACGAGTCAACATTCCATAATAATGGATTAGTGAATCGGAACAATTTCCATATTACGACACCGAAAATAAACATTTATTTAATGATGTTCATCGTCAAAATCGATGGAGTGTTAATGTGTATGGCGGAATTGTTGGCAATCAAGTTATTGGCCTGTATTTTTTCGATGGCAATTTAAATGGCCAAAAATTCCTTTAGATTTTTAAAGAGAGATTTTTGGGAACTTTTAGAAAGTACCCCTTTAAATATTAGACAGAATATGTGGTAGCTATTAGATGGAGCACCTGCACATTTCTCACGCTCTCAAAAATTTAGTTTACAGAACACGTCCCATCACTGAAAATGATATGAAAAAAAGAATCAGAAATGCTTTTGAGGTGGCCACCCCTGATAAGTTGCAAAACGTAAGATATTCGTTGGAAACAACAATAACACTGTGTATTCAAGAAGGACATCATATCGAGCACTTATTGTATTTTTTTTCCATTGTGTTCATACCCTTACTGTGTGAAACTGTTGCATTATGTAGATTAAACTAAAAATCGCAATAGATTTTTTAAAGTTTTTACTTTATTTTTTAAAATTGAAGCTGGTTGGTTTCATTTGGACGAGCCAAGCATCGTCAGAGCTTTGAAAGGTGTCAATTTGTTGTTATCATGAGTAAAGATAAGTGCGTAAAAAATCTATTGCGATTTTTAGTTTAATATATATAATGTAGAAATAACTTTATAAACGTTTAAATTAAAGTTACTATGATTTGAATCTGAAGATGTGTTATATTGGCCAAAAATCATTAAGAGTAGGCATTTTGGGAGGATATTTCGAGCTAAAAATAATACAGGAACAGACAAATTCTAAAAATTATTGAATAAGTTGAAAATTTAAAGGTTCAGGCATAGCAAACCCTTATAGAAGTTGGAAGGTAATTAAGTAAACTAAACGATAGGCGTATAAAATACAGGGTGTTCATTTAAAATAAGCCGAATATTTCAGTATGAATGTTCTACTAATTTAACTGAAAAAAATTAACACCCTGTAAAGAGGTGTTTACTATTCAGTCAATAAATAAACTAAGGGAATAGTATTTTACTTAAACCTAAGAGTAAATTTGTTGGACTTAATTTTATTAGCAGACATTGAATTTTCCCGAAAACTACATTTTCAGAAAAATTGGCATAACACTCTGTATGTAGGTGTAGAGAACCCTTATGAAAGTGCTACTTATTTTTTATGTAAAATTCGAAAATGAAATATACGGGGTATGTCATATAAAAAAACGTAACTTTGATATGCCACGTTTTTTGCAGCACCCAGTATATTTAAATATATATATATATATATATATATATATATATATATATATATATATATATATATATATATATTATATTATTTATATATAAGCAAACGACAAAACTTTTTATTTACTAAACATTTAACAAAATTTAGAACACGAACTATACTTGCGTCCAAATAAATGCCTGATTTTTCGCTGTATTCTACTACCCTTTTCAATATTGCTATCAATGGCTCCTTACGGAATTTTACGAAATCGATTCATTTTTACAATAAACTTAACATAAATTTTTTAACGTGGCTGTCAATGTTTGACAAATGCTTCTTGTTCATGACAAGAATAGCTCTGTTACTATGGTAGTTAAGTATGTCGTCATTGCAGTTGAATTATCGTTGTAATTCATAACGTTCGATGGGATTATCGCTGTACTTCTAACGAAGTTGCATTACTGTATACATGAGAGAAATATTCACAGTAATACTTTAAACTATTCGCAGTGACTCTATAACCAGTAGAAGATTACTGTGACGAAGCTCAACAGTAACTGAAAGTAAATAAAACAAAACTGACGGTAATTATTCGATTTTATATTCTATATTCTGCGTACGTTAGTGCCTTTCTTAATGACAAATTCTTTTATAGAGATCGATGTAAACAAATTTGTTAAACGTTCATTAAATACCACTTTATGCGGTTAGAGAGTTAGGCATAGAGCATATTTACTTGCTTCATAATCAAATATTAGTTACCTACTATTATTATTAATACTGTTAATACAGCTGCCAAAAGTCTTATTTACAGTGGTGAAACAATGTATAAATTGAAATAGTGAGTATCAGTACCTACGCCTCTGTACTTCTGTAAAACTAGATAGTAATCGGATTACGCACAGCCTACTGCTTTAAGATGTCCCACTTGGACCCCTGCTCAACCAACATTTTTGCCAGACAGAATGACATAAGCTCTAATACTTATTTATATATTAAGGACATGTTGAGGTTTTTATGGTGCGGGGCGTTATGCTGAGCTTGGTCGCGCTACCGTGAGAGCTACGAAAGTGCGTAGGACCATAAAACCGAGTTATGCCCGCAATACATACTAGATATTTATGTATTAAGGGATTATGGCTCGAGGGGATGTTAAAAGCCCGACGCGAAGCGGAGGGCTTTTATATTCCTGAGAGCCATAATCTACAATTATGCCCGTGGTACATACAATGTTTTATTTTATTTTGCACCATGAAACTGGAACAAAATTTTAAAAAGATTCAGTATTTTCGGCAAGTTTTTAAATGCAAATGCAGTGAAATAAAGTCGACAGTAGGCTAATTTGTTGTTACTAAGATACTGTGATATTGCTATTATATATCATGTCATGTGTTTGCTGTCAATCATGCTGCTTAGCATCAATGACATTTCCGTGCTATAAAGATCACATTACGCCCGAATTTGGTGGCAAAATAAAATAAAAAACTTTATGCACGATTAATATATTGAATATTGATTATCACGTTAATTGTTTTAAAAAAAATACATTTTTCACTTATGATAGTAGAAATTGCTACGTCACCATGAAAACTAGTGCAAAAACAGGCATGAAAAATTGATAATTCATTTAACGTTTAGGTTTAATTAGATTTAAATGCAATAACTGAAATATTTTCAGAAGTAAGATGAATTAAATTAAAAAAATGTACCACTCAGCATAAACATGGCCAATTGTAATAATTGCATTGTAGATATTTTTAAACAAACTCAGTTTTGTGCCTATTGTTTTCAATTTTTGGCGTTTCCTTGTAGTCCGCTGGGTCATAATAACGTCCCCGGGCTGTAAAAAGACGATTACATCAAGGAAATTGGCATCATATTATAATGTATTCTTGCATTAAATGAATTTTATCTATTCTTTTAAGTAGCTCAAATTGACATAGACACTTACGTTAGCTATTGACGTTTACTTAAAATTATTAATAATTTGTGTGTTAGTACAAAGGCAAATAGAGTATTATACACGACGATAGAGGGAAACAAAAAACTCGTTAAAGGTAATCCACTCAATATTAAAATTCCCCTTAATCGTATAATAAATTACTATTATTTATTTATTGGTGTTTAGAATGTATTTACATAAGTACAAACTATGTTTAACATTTTACACAAGCCATGTACGATATTAGTGTCAGATAATAATTCTGCATATTTCAAAATATTGCAAAATTTATTTTTTAAAACATGTTTGAAAGCGTTTAGTTCCAAATTGGACACGTTAGTTAGAAGCAGGTTGAAAAGAAGCGGGCCATAATGATTTACCGACAATTTTGATATGCTTAATCTATGATAGTCTAGTTTATAGTTAGTACAGTTTCCGTTATGATATTGATGCGAGAAGGTTTCATATTTGCCACTGTTCTTTAACGTACAGAAGATATTTACAAAATAAGTAATGCCGGTAATATTAAAATTTTAGATTTATAAAGGAGCTCTTGGAACATGCTCTATAGCTAATTTTTCTTTAATCTGGACTGCACGTCTTTGTAAGGAAAAGACACGTTTTGCTGCAGGACTGTGCCCCAGCACATGATCCCATAGCATATACTAGACTGAATTAGGGCAAAATACCATATTCTCAGCGTTTCATCACTAACTGTATTTGGTAAGTTTCTTAAGAGAACAATATGTTTTGAGATATTTCTGGCCAAGTGTTCAGTATGCGTGTTTCAGGACATGTTGGAGTCAATATGAATTCAATCAGTTTGATACTTGAGGAATTTTTGATGCCAGAGAATTTAGTACTAGTCTATTTTATATATGTCTCTGATATATATATATATATATATATATATATATATATATATATACATATATATATATATATAAATAAAAATTTGGTGTTGATTGTTATATTTTAAAAGAGAAATTGCTTCATGGTCTAGCACACTGAGGTACAAACTTATGAAACTTACTGTAATTTAGAACTCATTAATCTTCAGGTGTGGAGGAAGCAGAGATTTTCCATAGGTGTAATCAGTATTACCATTCGTTTATTTTCGGTACCACCCAATTTCTAGGTTTAATAATTAAAATACAACAAAGATTGAGGAAGGTTGTATCTCAAAGCTTAATAGGTGATCTGAATAAACACGAAACAACTGTATTTAAATATATATTTAATAAAGCAAAATGTCTGATCAGCATAAAATAACTAAAAGATATTTCTCATAAACCTTACGATCTTAAAATTACTAAATTATAATCTATATTTACTTAAAATTCAAAATGCAACACGATCAACACTGTATTCAATAATGAGACGTGTATTGACCTATGTCAAAAAATTACAGTTGCGGTAGGTTATGAATTCAAATGTTTTTATCTTAGGAGCAGAACTCAGCTGTACCTTTTTAACTGTATCAAAATAACACTAACTGATTCGTTATTTACTTAAACTGCACTAAAAGGATAAGTACTTACTTGTACAAAATAACTATTTTAATCTTGTCTTAAACGAACTGTAGCTTGAGAATTTTCATTTCCAATTCCAAGACAAATATACGCTAATGTAAAGATAATTTTCATTTGTATTCAACGTACAAATAAATGCAATATAAACGAACTGTAACATATGATAACATAAGGTAATTGCCACAAAATGTTCCACCTACAATAATGAAAATGTCGATTAAACAACTAACGAACTACGAAAGCTGCTGATATTAACGACGAACGCAGGATATGTATAACAGCATGTGTGATTTATGGAAAATAAAGGTATCTACATTTATGTTCGTAAAGATGACAATGTATTACCAGGCGCCACTCTGTTACAACGATACGGAAATTTACCAAAATAAAAGCTTTTTCTTAATATAAGCGGTTTCCTTATTCCTACTCTGCTTCCTACTATTTTTCTTACTTTTGTTCTTACTCTTATTACCTATTAAACATAATATACAGAAAATGCAATTAGACGCCTTTACATACCTTATAAAAGGGAAGCAAAACTTAAAAAAAATAACGTCTGAACTGCACGGCATAACAAACCGAAATGAGTTACGCGTCAAAACGTGCCGAGTTGCGCACAACACAAACACCATAACAGACTATATACAGAGGTACTCGTAATTATGTAGACTAAAGTGAAAATACCGAGATATAACAAATTTAAAAAGAAATGGTTAAAAATACTATTAATACAAATATATTTAGCAATAACAATGAAAATTGCGAAACTTGAATTAAGGTAACGATAGACAAGAATTGGCACGTTAAACCGAGCACTGACCCGTGGGGTACGCCAAGACAAACTGGTAAGTTTGAGGAACATTTGTTGTTTAATTCTACGTATTGATATCTGTTTTGAAGATAGGATGTTATGAACTGGATGCTGTGGGCACTTTGCGCAGTTTTGCGATAAGCAAATTGTGCGGGACACAATCAAAGGCACTTGAAAGGTCGTATAAGGCAACTCCTGTGTACAATTTTTCTTCAAAGTTTTGTAGGATTGTTTCGGTCAGTGTGCTAATGGTATCAAAGTTCTCAGACCTGTTCGAAAACCAAACTGCCAATCGGCAAGAAAATCGTGTTCAATAAGATGTTCTTTGAGTTGATCGCTTAAGATGAGTTCATATAATTTACCTATAATAGGTATAAGTGATATGGGTCGAAAATTCTCTGGATCATTTGGGTCGCCTTTTTTTTGGAATAAGGATAACCCTAGAAATTTTTAAACAAGTGGGGAATACCCCTTCAGCTATCGTTTGGATGAACAAATTTGTTAGAGGTACAACATTACAGTATTTATACCGTAACTATCAAAGCCCTTTTTATTTTTAAGTTTACCAAAATATTTGAGCATTTCAACAAATAACGTTTGTAAGAAAGAAAAAGTTTCAAATACTGTATGCTGGATCCAATGTATTTTGTGCTTGCGGTTAAAATACAAATTTATGTACTGAAAAATGTTATGAAGGTTGCACTTTGACACCAGCGTAGATAAAACGAATATTTTATTTTCTTATGTAACGTTAGTTCTTCACGTTTACGAAAAATTTGACAATTCTATGTACTTAATTATTTAGGTACTAGCACTCAATAAACTAAAATATTATACACAACGATCAAGAAAATTTAACATATCGTGAAAGGTAATTCACTCGTGGCTAACGCCATTCGTGAATTAACGTCTTTCACTCGATGTTAAAATGTCCCTTTATCATCTTGTGTAATAAATTACTAGTATGTATTGTAATAATTAATAAACATCTCAAAATTATTATTAAGCTTTAGCAATATGGCGTACCGTGTCTCGATTTCGATGGTTTTGCGGGGTGTCTTAAGAACAGCTTAAGATAGGAAGTTATGAATCGAAAGATGGACTAAAAAAAACTTTCATGGCACGCTTCGTTTCTGATACACAGGGCGATTTTGTCATTTTGGGAACCCTCTCGTACCTATGTTAGAAAGTAACAGCAATAAAGTGAACTGATACTTCTATAATTACTGTCGATTATTTAAAATAACCCAAGCTTACCTTTTTTTAAATTGGATACCCTGTATATTTTTTCTCAGTTTGACTCCATTTGTCCGCACCCTTCCAAAAATTTATAAAAGTCTGTAGCTCTTTTCAACATTAAGCTCAAATTGCGAATTAAAATTTTGTAATGGTTGGCCCGTGCGGTCGAAACAAAAAAAACTTGTTCAAATATAAAACTAGCTTAAGCAAGTTTCACACATTATTCTGATCCACCTTAATGCCTTTAAAATAACAGCAGATTTAAATTGTAGTTGTATAAAAGCCCCGTCAATGGCGTTGCCTAGATCCGCCAGAGTTTGATATTGGGTTCTATAAATGTTATTATTAAGATATCCCCACCTATCCTGCGGCCTGGAAAGTTGTTGTCTAGATAGTTTCTAACGATTTCAGCATTGTGGGCAGGAGTACCGTCTTGTTGTAAATATAATTGATTAAAATGTGCTATAGCACGTAACCTTTTGTTTGGAGTACACTATTTTTCATAAGTTGTAAATATCTATTGACAGCAAGGCCTCCGTCAAAACCTTGATACACAATTTTACTACACGATATGAAACAATACACATTAAAGTCAAACCTTCCTTGTCGTTCTCGTGGAAACAATGCATCTGAGTTATTCGCAGACCAAAATCGATTACTTTGGCGATTAGAAATACCTGAGCTGCTAAAGTGCATCTTGCCAGACCAAACAACAAATCTTTCAAAGTGAACATCTCGGTTCACATTTGTAAATACCAACTACAACATTATCTACGGCGTTCTGCATCGCTCGGACGTATGAAACTTATGTGTTTTCTGAGAATTTTTTGGAACACTTGTTTTAGGTACTCCATTACTGTAGGCTATCTCTGTACAAAAGGTACATGAGTTTTTTGCAGTTGACAATTACAAGTTTATTTCGTCAATTTCGTGTTGCGGTAGAATTTTGAATGAGGTTTATAAAATCAGCCATGTTCAATTAGATTTGATTTTATTCTTGAAAAATGTTTTTCTTTCTGGCAGTCGCCTCTCTATGGGATATATTTTTTGTAAAGCCTCAGTCAAAGTAATAAGATAGATAGATGGATACCTGTGAAAATACATTCCTAACCATTCGTCTGCATTTTTGTTACAATTTATGTAACAAACGAGCATTTCATGTTTTTTCACGTTTTCAAATATTACATTAGCTGCCATAATTAACAATAAATGAATGCCCAACAATTAAGTTGAAAATATTAGACAAATCAAAGCAAATAATTAGAATAACAGACATAAACTGACAAACTCCTAAAATCTGACAAGTCGATTTATTTTTTTACTTCAGACTCGTCCGGCCAACTATTAAAAAATTAAAATTTGTAATAACGTAAATTTTAGGCTTAATGCTGAAAAGAAATAGTTTTACATATTTTTGGAACGCTGAGGACAAGTAGAGTTAAATTTTGCAACAATATACAGGGTTTCCTATTTAAAAAAGGGTAACTTTGGGGTATTTTAAAAAAACGGCAATAATTATAGCGCTACGTTGCGTCAATTGATTCTAGGTAAAAATATTTATCAGTATTAATTCTCACTTTATTTCTATGTTACTTGCTAACAGATATTCGAGGGGTTTTCAAATGACAAATTTTCGAAATCGCCCTGTATATCAGAAACGAAGCGTGCCATGGCAATTGTGTTTAGTCCATCTTTCGTTTCATAAAAAAGTAACATAGGGACGCGAAAACCACAACTTCCTATCTCAAGCCGTTTTTGTGATAACCCGGGAAACCATCGGGACACACGGTACATTAGAGTATTTTTATATGGTGTAGCTTAGGTTAAAGCTCATCCAACCCTAATAACATATCAGCCAATCGTAGACTTGTACACACATTAATATTTCATTTATGATTCTTATTTTAATCTTTTTTTCAAGTTGGAAGTTTAATGAAAGACTATTCCTCATTTAATCCACAATACGTACAATTACTACTAATAACTTACTTGGTTCTCTAAGTACAGAACTTTTCTAACCAATTCTTTCACTTATATCAGTAGAAGGGTGCCACGTGTCTAACCAACCACCTCATATGAAATGGGGAGGAATTAGTTAGCTCGACTAGTAACTCAGCCAAACGGTCCTGAGACCGTAGAGCACTCGGATAGTGTGGGTGTTTTGAAGTGTTGATAAAGAGTACATAGATGGTTAGGTTGGTTATAAAGCGAGAACGAAATTGTAGGCAGAAAGGTAAGGAGAACAGACAAGAAATAGGCACCACAAGATACATTATTAGTTCTTGGAACAGAGTCCCTGTAAAGTTTGAACCAGGCAAGAAACAGGAAGAAGAGACAATTCCTTTAACAAGCGTAAATTTATTTATAAATTTACCCACAATAAATAACCTTTGTAAATTTTAATATATATATATATATATATATATATATATATATATATATATATATATAATAACAGGCATGCCTATCCCAACCACAAAATAAGTGTAGCCTTATCTGACTATCACAAAGTGAAACACTGAAGTTTCTTTCTTTCATAAAACGTAACCCTGGAAAGGAAAATTTATATAATATACACATATAACCGCAATAGTGTACTAACTTGCCTTTCGTTTCACAATATCCAAGCATAAATCCCCCTTAACAATGACTAATACAAATATACATAGATAATCGGAGAAGCTTGTTCACTTTATATACTAACATGCATATACGAATGACTAATCAGTTTCCAATTAGAGATCAATGATCTGAACACTCTTATCCCCAATAAAAAAAATTTTGTACTTAAAAGCTAACACATATAGTATTAATAATACGACGTCGACAACTGGTATACACAATTTATGCTTTGAGTTTTTGCTACTGCGCAACGATAGCGTGAACAGCAGTGTTGGGTAAGATCCATTTATTTAGGATCTAGATACAGATCCAAACACATTTTTAAAAACTGATCTAGATAAAGATCCAAGATCCGTACGTAAAATGGATCTAGATAAAGATCAAAGATCCTTGAAATGGGATCTAGATCTTTTATAAAGATCCGACATTCCTAAAATTGTTTCGAGATTTTTCTAATTACTAATATTATCTTTAATTGCTAGTATTGCTACTGATGAGTAGTACTCCCATTCCCATGATCATTTTTCATGTAATACAAATATTAGTCCGTAAGGTTAAATTATTAAGAAAAATAATATACAAATATAATTATTATAGGTTTTTATTGAAAACTGACATTAATTATTTAACGCACTACAAATTACAAAATTAGTATTAGGTACACATTTACACTTGCAAGTTGCAATGTTAATTGTTAATTTAACTTAACACATAGTTGTTATACAATTATAAGGATAAGTACATTTATCTAAATTATTATTAGTATACATTACATAATTACATTTTATTATCAAATTTTATTTTATTTTGTTTTAAAATTAATAGCATCTCAAATATATCATCACCTAATCTATTCCTACGAGGAGTTAAAATTAGTCCACCCATACTAAATATCCTTTCAACGGGGGCAGATGAAGGAAGTATTTATATTTTAAAAAGATTTCTTTTATAGCAGGGTACATATTTAATTGCTCATAGTTAGTGCTTGTGTCTTTAAAATAGTTTGTGCATTCTGAATCAAATGTTGTTTGCGATTGAGTATTTATTTTAAAAATCAAAGAATTCGTCCGTGGCAGAGGATTTTTTTCAGTAAGTGTGAACTGAATTTTGATTCTGAATTATTAAGATTTTCTTGAAATCCGGAATTGTTAAGTTCACACAATAATTGCGTTTGACAGAATGCTGTTTCATTTTAAAGGGGTAATTTTTAACCACCATAATTTAAATTTTGGGTTAGAAATTGTGGATAACAGGTATGGTCGACTACTAGAATTTTTAATATCCATTATATTAGAGAAACGTCTTGTAAAGCCGTTCAATAAACATTCTCTTAATTTAGAACAAAATGTCAGTTTTGTCATTGCTTCTAAGCTAGCTTTAATTTTGAAAAGTGTTGGCAAAACAGTACCTAGCTGACAAGTTTTTTCATCTTGTAAAATATCTATTGCAACGGCTATAGGTTTTGTAACAGAAATATATTCGTTTAAAAACACAAAATCTGACAGTTGGAACACGTCTAATTTTAATAACTTACAAACATCACTTAATTTTGCTTCAATATTAATTAGTTTAACACATGCCCCATATATGGAATTCCATCGAGTAGGACAAGGAACTTTCAATTTGACACCACAAACATTTTCTAACTGATCCGACGCCTTAGTTGACCTACTCACTAAATTCCATAAAGAATAAGCTTTCCCAAAAACAGTATCGTACATTTTTTTATACCTTATGTTTTCAAATGCTTTAGCTGCATCTATCGTAATTACAAGGCTGAGTGTATGCGAACAACACTTAAAATGTTCGGGCAAAAGCACGTAAACACTGTCAGTATCAAAAGCAGGTAATGATTCAACATCTACATCATTTTGATTTTGCAACTCTGTTAATTCGCTATCGCTGCTCTTATTACATATAGAAGCAGTAAATACGTTAAAAGCTTTATTAAAGTTGCTTGCGTTATCTATTACCGTTCCTGAAATTTTACTGAGATTTAATTTGTATTCGTTATGAATTTCACTTATTAATTCCGCAATTCTGTCAAATGTGTGTGCAAATTTAAATCGCCTACAGCTTAATGCAAAAGATTTACGTTGGAAGCTATTGCTATCGATAAAGTGTGCAGTCATACCAAGATAACTTTTGTTATTGGTGCTCCAAACATCTGCAGTTGTACAGACGTATTTGGTTTTATTTAATTCTTCTATTACAGCACCAATAACTGCTGATTTCTCTTCTTCTAATTTACTCTTGAGCGTTTTTCAGTCACAAGGTTTTTGCCAGAAAGTCTTTCTACTAACCTAATAAATGCGGGTTTTTCGACTGTACAAATAGGCCTCATCTTTTCAATTATGTAATCTAAGACGAGTTTGTTAACCGAGTTCTTTGTGGTAGAACTGGTAGATCGTTGAAAAATGTTAGTCTTGTTGAAATTCTTCATTGATAAAATTTCAGTTTTACTTTTTTTGTTGTCTTTTCTGCATCGAATTTGCTAAATGTTACTGGATGCTTTCTCTAGAAAAAAGGAGAAACTGTATGTTAATTTATAAAATTCAGATTGAAGTCACTTCAAGTTTCAGTCAAAATTTAGATAACACCAATTTTGAAAGCGACTGAATCCCATCTTTTATGAATACAGGTATCATAAACATTTAAAAAGTTTTTGATGCATTAGAGACTTTAAGAAATAAATCTCAACCTTTTGTAAACGTTCTTTTACACACGAGAAACTAAGTATTTTGCAACAAAAATACTTTACGTAATTCATATAGAATTTAATAAGAAAAATTAAGTCTACAAATCACGTTTTGATATATCAGATGATGTATTTCGTAAGAATCCAATAAATGATACTAAAATTCTGCCAAAAACTATATTAATACATACCTTCATATGCCGAATAAAATGACCTTGTATTTGTGCGGGACAATTTAGACACTGGGTCACTATCTTGTTGTCACATTTTGATAAAATTTTATAAAATTTACCGCTTAAAATTGGCGGAACTTCCATTAATTCAGCTTCGTCACTCATTGTTGATCTAACTAATAATTAACAAATGTGCTTTACTTAAAGTCGTATTCTTAAGAACTGAAGACAAGATTGTTGTTTTTCTATACCTCCTTTTGTTCGATTAAATTAGCAACAGGGAATTCCAGTTCCACTTAACTAAAGTACCTACTTTAATCGATGGATGACCCTTTTATCATTACTCATTAAGTCATTAGGTTAGCACTTAGTAGTCATTATCTGCCTTTGTAGCTTTGGGAAACAAAAACAACCGACGGAAATATTAACAAAGAAAATGAATAGTTCTATTATTGGTTATTTCGGAATTTAACATGCCTCAGGCAGTAGGTAATTGTGTAAATGTGTATGTATCTCTGTGGGGTACGGATGTAACAGTCGTAACGAAGCATAATGTATTTTTAAATATAAAGCTCTGTTGCCTCAAGCCAGTTAAAAAATAAAATACATTTTAAAATCTTCTAATGGATCTTTGGATTCAAGTACTAAAGATCTGTTAAAATGTGATCTAGATCCAGATACTAGATCCTAGCAGAGCAAAGTATCTAGATCCAGATCATAGATCCGTTTAGTGGATCTAGATCCTGGATCTAGATCACTTTGATCTAGATCCTACCCAACACTGGTGAACAGTAGCTAAAATAGTATCAAAGATGGACGCTAAATGCTAAAACAACACTGGGTGTTTTATGTACAAGTTCAGCAAGAATTACTTTATATTTGCTTAAATTAAGTACACAACATATTAGTTAATGATTGGATCAACTTGTAACAGTTTTATACTAGTGAAATCTTTACGAAACTTAAATGAATTCGGCTATCAAGATGACACCGAAGTTGCAATAAAGGTAAACAATGTATTACAAATTTATGTAATATGATTAATTTAAAGGAACTTTTGTGTAGATACTGTAGTTATCCCTGCGGAAGGCAGCGTGTAACCGATGATAGGTTCAAAAGTAAATTCATCAATACAATGTTTATTAGTACGTAATGGAACAATCTAACCTTTTGATGGACGAGTACTGCAGTAGCTAATACCGTTTAAATTCCATCCTCGTAACTGCAGCACAGCTACCCGTAGTCATTTACGAGCAGTCCCAGTTAACAGCACGTTGTAGCAAAACCGAAAGCGAGACAAAGGTACACTAACGGATATTCAACAACTATGTAAAGTAAACGAAAAGAATGACATATCACAAGAAAAAGCAGAAAAAAAGCTAGAAATAAGGTAAGATACATAATAGCAATTTATTTCTATAACCTTGCTTTACCCCTATAGATCGAAGACCAGCTAAATGTGATAATTTACCACGAACTGGTTAAGTATACTTCTTTTAATTTAAATATCGTACTTTACACCTAAAAGAAAGATTCGAATTATAACGAGATTGCAGAAAACCGAGCTAAACTTACCATGTGTGTGTAAATAACGTATTTTTTATATCCGTATAGTTAGCGATTTTATTACTTCACTAAATGAAGAATTATTCAATGGTATCACCATCTAGTGGTGATTTAGCAAAGTGACAGATACCTATAAAATGTAAGAATTTACAGCTAACCAGAACCCACGTATAGATGGCATTAGAAGGTTCATTTTAAGAAGGGGCCCACTTGAGGATTTGACGTCATAATTAATTAAAAGTGGTGGGGTGTAGTGGGACTGTGTGTGGGACTGTGTCTTTTCGGGGCCTTTTTTCCACCCTGGTCGGGGTTTTAGCCCTTAATTAAGGTCCTTTTGGTAGTATTAAGAGCCTCTTTGGCAGTCTACCCTGGTTAGGAGTGTTGGATGCCCACGTGACCCTAAGTAAGGGGTGTGGATTAAGGCTATTTTGGATGTGTTAAGGCGGGGTTAAGACCAGATAAGACCCTTATGGCTTCATTAAGGTGGGGCTAAAACTAGGGCACACCCACTCCTTTTACCTGATTGGTTTTACGTGTGGTCCGCCCTCTGACTTGTGATTGGTCCTTAGCCCCGCTACTCAGGCGCTGTGCTCTGATTGGAGGACTAAGTCTCTGCATTCTGATTGATTATGGAGGGACATTTGAATTTGTATTCTAATAAGTGCTAACTTATAAGACAGGCATAGGGCTTAACAACTTGCTTTCGGGTCTTTACCTCCGGTACCCTTGGCGGGAAATTTGAATTTGTATTTAGGTCTACCTTCTGATAGATTATTACGAAAAATTTGAACCTGTATTCTAATAGGGTATTAAT
Source organism: Vesta saturnalis (assembly GCA_036346205.1). Taxonomy (NCBI): domain Eukaryota; kingdom Metazoa; phylum Arthropoda; class Insecta; order Coleoptera; family Lampyridae; genus Vesta; species Vesta saturnalis. The sequence goes on from JARFJB010001344.1 coordinate 2,202,777, forward strand.
TAAATTTTGACAAAAATTTTGTTTTGGCTGGAAATTTGAAATCGCCCCTTGTCAAAACAGTCGATGGCCCTAATAAAATCAGCCGAAACATATCAAACCAAATCAATCGACCACGATCAGATCAAACAAATCAATTAAGCACATCAATCTCAAAGAAATCACTCTCGATCAAATCAAACAATTAATCAATCAAAGCATTTAACCAAATCAATCGATCTCGATCAAATCAAACAAGAAGCTGAGCTAATAACCTTAAAATAACATAACCTTCAGGTGACGATTCTCCCACTGCACACACCTACCTCCCATGAGCAACCGCTTACTTTGTAGATAAGGCTAACCGACACTCAGAACTGGTACTCTCCCTAAGACGTGAGGGCACTGGCATGGGAAAACAGTCGATCATCCGCAAATCAATCTCAATCAATTCAAACCGCTTACAATTCAAAAATGCTGGTTTGGGGTAAATTACAGCTTGCTGAAACCAATCACAATTCAAAAATGCACACGGAATTACTGTCAATATACGAGTATCAAATTAGCTTGTAACACTATTGCCGTGTTTTGCATACAGTAATAAAAATACGTTTTACAGTAAAATTAATTAAAAAAAAATGCCTATACAATAACAAATATATAACCAAACTCGAAACTAGGCCAGTATATTATTTTACATACAAGGAATGTCTTGTCGGAAATAGCTCTGACAAAAGGGCCCTAGATTTATAAACAAGGTTGAACGGTACTGTTTCGTTTTTGAAAATGGACACATGCCAGATGACAAATAAACAAGCTGACTTTCATTTCCAATCTTGATAATACACAAATGATTTGAAACTGAAAAATATTTTATTTTGCAAGGCAACTATAGCACTCGGTGTTTTATTTTACCAAACACTTATCATTATGATTAGAACAGCCATAATAATATCACTCAAACTCGGAAATACCTCTGGCAAAAGGGTCCTAGATATATAAACAAGCTTGAATTCACAATTTCGTTTTGAAAACGGACAAATAAGCAAGCTGACTTTCACTTCCAATTTTGCTAATACACATGTGATTTCGTAAGACAACTATAGCATACCTTGCTAAATATAAAATTCTCTATTTAATTTTAACATGTAAATAAGAATAGACATATTGAGCCCTAAATTTATAAACACGTTTGAACGCACTATTCCGCTTTGAAATAGGGAAAATACTCCGGGGGTATACAAACAAGCTGACTTTCATTTACAATTTTGATAATGCACGAGCGTTTTGAAACTAACACCGATTTCAATTCGTAAAGCAGATATAGTATTCAGTTTTATTTTACCAACGCTCATCATTATCATTAGTCAAACATAACAACATTAATATCCCGTAAATTAACGTGCACACCATTATCGAGTTTTTCATACTGTGATAAAAATACGTTTTACAGTTAACTCAGTAAAAATGCCTATGCAGCAACAACAAATATGACCAAACTTTAAATCAGGCCTCTAGCAATTAAATAAAGTAGATAAAATAATGGGTAAGGGTCAAAATAAAAAACGAGCACTTACCAGGGTTGTTGACGACAATCGTATTGTAAAGAACGCCTTGACAGGGTAAACAGCTGCTTACAGTGACAACACATTTCACTTAATGAAGCCATAAGGTACTTATCTAGTCTTAACCCCGCCTTAACTCAACCAAAATGGCCTTAATCTACTATCCACACTCTTCACCTAGGGTCACGTGGGCATCAAACACTCCTAACCAGGGGGATAGACGGCTAAAAAGGCTCTTAATACTGCCAAAAGGACCTTAATTAGGGGCTAAAATCCCGCCCAGGGGTTAAAAAGGCCTCCGAAAAGAAGCCGACCCCACCTGCAGAACCCCCACCTAGACCCCCACTCAGTCCCTACTCCACCCCCCCCCCCACTTTTAATTAATTATGACGTCACGTCGTCAAGTGGGCTCCATCTACTTGTATCAAATATAACTAAAATAATCTTAAGATAAACAACAAAAAAAGATGTAATGAAGATGTCTTTATACGAACATATTAAATCCTTTCCAAGTAATAATGAATAATTTAATCCCAACACATCCCTGTCAATTTATACGATCAGCAACTTTATTACCAAATAATATCTTTATGTGGTATAAACCAATATATTGTTTCTTTAATTATGATTCATAAAAAATGTGGTCTTTACAGTGTAATAATTTCGTGCATACTTATATGTTTCGGATAATTTAATAGTGGTATTAATAAATAAAACCAAAAATCTAAAACTTGTACTATTCACATTTATTAATACACATTCCTGAAATTCTGGTTTTGACGTGCGAAGTATGCATAACAAAATCCACAACCACCCTTATTATTATTAAAATACATCACCAACAATAGGGTTAATCAATATCGAAACTTTAATCAGAATTTGCCCACTAAAACCTAATTCACATCTAAGGTTTAAAGCTAGTCCCTTTTATGTGCACTGTAGACAATTTATGCACAATTATACCCTTTAAATCTTTGTTAGACCTATTTGTAGTATCTTTTATTATTAATTATTTTAGACATAATTAGTTAGTTATAAGAAATACAGTACCCGTTGAAATATTGTTATTCATACGCGTACATATTCTCGCATAAAAAAAGTAAACTAACAGTTATGTTTAAATTGCAGGGACAATAATGGCTAAAAATACCCTAACAATAAAATCCTACATAAAAATACTAATTCCAAACATTGTTTAGAACACCGCTACATAGGTTATATTATAACCTACTAAATTACTTGAACTAATTTTAAAAAATATATAAAATTGTGTTTGTGTCCTTTATCTGTGCCTTGCAGAGGTACTTAGAATACGACGGAGTGGATTTTACGAAAAGTTTTCACAGTTTTGTTAAAAGTTACATAGAGAATAACCATTAAAGTTGAACCACACCTCTATAACGAGTGAGAAAGCTTTATTCTTTTTTTTTAAGCTTAATATAGGTCGTTGAGGATACGTTTATAAAGGCTCATTAATTCACATTCGTCGTAATGTAACATTAACATAACCATGTAAAACAAAGAGCATATTTTTCACACCTATGAATAGAAACACGTTTTCGTGTAACGCAGTTGGTTAACTTATAGTATTTAATTTTACCTTTAAAGTGGTGTTGATACGTTTTATTTGGTGCTCCATATCCAAAATTAATTGTTTCACAATATTGCGAAAATTCTATTTAAAGTTAGTATTTGGCAAACCGTTTTCATTAACAGAATACTAGAATATCAGTTTTCATTTAAATTATTAACCACATTAGGCAAAAATTTCGGAGAATTCAGCTAAAGTCGAAGAATTATTTTAGAAAAGTAATAATGAATTCAAAAATGTATTTAATAATAAATCACAACAGTGCGTCAAAACAGCCAAATAAAATTTTAAGCACAAAGCATAATTAAAATTGAACGTAAAATGAAAATTAGTAACAGATTTGTGTAAGCTTATAATAAATTAACTGAATTAAAATTAATCTATATGGTTATTTTGCCAGCGCTCTTTTCACGTATTCACTCTCGATAATTACTAAATGGTTAGCTTCTTGTAGTTCTAGATTTTTTCAGACATCACCTACAAAATAAACAAATAGAATTTTTAACAAGCGTTTCTTGTAGCCATTATTAGATTACATAAATTTAGTTACAGCTTAATGCCCACTTAGACACAAACTCCCATCGATAAGGTAAACATTTTTGACATAGCTCAGTGAAATATACCATAGCCCTTACTTTAAACCATAGGTTCCCAATGGGGGCAATACCGCCCGCTAGTGGGTGCTGGAGCTTTTCGATGGGGAGGTAGCAGGTACAAAGGCAAATGGGGGACGTTATAACAGTCAAGGGGGCAGTCGCCGCGTGCCTACCTAATTATAAATTTATCCTTTAGGTAGACTTTACATACATAACTGGTCGCATGGCGCCTCCTAGGCACCAATGTGGTTTATAGATGTTTTGATATTTTTACAAAAACATGTTTAAAAGTTTATTAACCATTAAAAATATATATTAGAATACAAGTTTGAACAAAGATTATAAATGTATTGATAATATATTAAATATATAAATATACATAAGTAGAGAAATAAGATATAAAGTATGTAAAAAAATACCTTTAGCAGTAGCACTGCGCATAGGGTGAATCAAAGTAAATTTAGTAAACCAATCACAAATAACTAATAAAACTGTGTTACCACTCTTCGATCTAGGAAAAGGACCTACTAAATCAATAGAAATACATTGAAAAGGATAAGAGACATTTTTCTCTTTACCCATAAAACCATAATGATTAAATTGTGAAGACTTGCTTCGGTTACAAACATTGCAATTCCTAATATATTTGGAAATATCGGACTTCATTTTAGGCCAATAATAAGATTCTTTAATTTTTGAAAAGTTTTAAAACACCAAAATGTGATGATGAAATGTGATCATGAAATTTTTGTAAAATATCTTTCCTCAAAGAATTCGGAACAACTAACTTCCATTCTACTAAATTGGACTCGATGTTTAAATCATTTGAAATAAATTTGTAAAGCTTATGCTCTTCGACTCTCCAATCAGGAAATAACTCAGGATTTTTAGAAACGTTGGTTAACATTTTCTTATACCCATCATCTAAATCTACAACAGAAAATTCTAGAGAACTAACTTCCAAAGGGGCTCTAGAAAGTGCATCAGGAACAACATTTAATTTACCTTTACGGTGAATAACTTCAAAATCAAATTATTGAAGCTTAACACTCCATCTGGCTAAACGACCTGAAGGATCTTTTAAATTATTAATCCAAATAAGTGAATGATGATCTGTAATAACTTTAAAATGGGTACCTTCAATATAAGGTCATAACTTTTTAATTCCAAGAATAACTGCAAGTAACTCACGTTCGGTAATTGAATAATTTTGCTCGGCTTTATTTAAAGTACGAGAACCATAAGCGATAACAACTTCACTCGCTCCGACACCTTGTGTTAAAACACATCCAACTCCGCAATTAGATGCATCACACTGTAAATAAAAGTTTTGAAAAATCTGGACTCGCTAAGATAGGAGCATCAACTAATAAAGATTTGATTTTTAAAATGAATCATTCGCTTCGTCATTCCATCTCTGGGGTTTCTTCTTACCTTTCAATAAATTATTAATCGGGTCTAAAATAGTGGAAAAATCATGAATGGAACGTCGATACCAAGAACACATTCCAATAAAACGTTTAACTTCAGTAAAAGTATGTGGTTGAGGAAAATTAGTAATAGCTTCCACATTTGAAGGATCGGTGTGAAGACCATTCTTATCAATAACAAAACCTAAATATGATAATTGAGGTTTACAAAATTCACATTTATCTAAATTAATATTTAATTGGGCATCATTAAGCCTTTTAAAAACTTCTCTTAAAATAGTAACATGTTCCTTGAAAGTACTTGAAAAAATAATAATATCGTCTAAATAAACAAAAACGGATTGGGATAAATCATGTCCTAAAATTGAATCCATAAATCGTTGTAATGTACTGGGTGCGTTGGTAAGTCCCATGGGCATAACAGTATACTCAAATAATCCTCTACGTGGAACAGTAAAAGCAGTTTTTTCACAACTCTCAGGGTCTAAAGGAATTTGCCAAAAAGCTTTCTTTAAATCAATTGCAGTTAAATAACGAACATATCTTAATTTATCCAAAATATCATTTAAAAATGGTAAAGGGTAAGCATCTTTTTTTGTAATAGAATTTAATTTCTTAGCATCAAAACAAACTCTAAAATCGCCTGACTTCTTTTTAACTAAAACCATTGGAGAATTCCAAGGTGAAGAACTGGGTCTAATAATTCCTTGCTCTAGCATATCATCAATTTCTCTGTTCGCATGCTCCAACATAGCAGGAGATAATGGAAAATAACGTTGTTTAATTGGTACTGCATCACCAGTATTTATAGAATGGAAAACTTTATTTGTTTTACCTAATTTGGAATTTGATAATGTTTTAAAAAGGTCAATAACTTGGTTTAATTCAAAAACTTGATCATTATTAAGATCATCAATACTCTTAATCATAGAAAAAGTTGTCTCCGCAAAGTTTGCAACAAAAGAATTTTCACTAAAATCAGCCTTAATTTCAAATAAATGACAAAAATCTACTCCCAAAGTAATTGGAGTAGTTATAAATTCAGAACCAATAACAGAAATAGTTTTAGTAATACCATTAACAGTTAAAGATAAATCAACACTTCCCAAAATGGATTGTAATTTGTAAAGAACCATCAGCAATAATCAATGAAGAAAAAGGTGAATTCCTATTTAACTTCAAATCATATTTATCAATTAAATATAAAGCAGGCTTACCTAAAATAGTTACGGTAACTCCACTATCTAATAAAGCAACAAAATTTTCATTAAAAATCTTTACATTAATAAAAGGTCTAATATCATTATTCTTTTCAACAAATTTGGAACAAATTTTAGGAGTTCCATAAAATTCCTTAACTGTAATCAACCAATCTTTAAAAACATGTTTGTCAGCCTCTGAAAAATCAAAAGGAATGTGTCGACTAACAGAACACTTCCCAATTACAAGTTTTTTGAAAATTTACACTTCGGACAATTAGAAAAGGTAACATTGGAATAACCACATTTAAAGCAAAAGATTTTATCATCACCCTTATCACAGGTGTGATAGGTATGACCCAACTGTTTACATTTAAAACAGGTTGTTGAAGAATTAGCTGTATTAATTTTGGAAATATTAAAGGTTGAATGTGTACTTTTTGATTTAGTACCAGCACTAGAAAAATTGACTTTAGGTTTAATATTTTGTTTGAATGTAGAAGAAGGTTGGTATTCAGATTGTTTCTGTGAATCTGAACAAGAATTAAATTTAAATTTGGAATTCTGTGCTTTTACTTGCTGTAATTTTTTACATAACTCGACTAAATGGAAAATATCATTAACAATAACTAGAGCTAACTGAGTAGCAAACCAAGGTTGTAAATTTCTCATTATAATCTTTAATTATTGACCTTCAGAAGGAGGAACATCTAATTGTGAAAATAAATTAACCATTTCAGAAATAAAAAGGGTTGGAATTTCATCAAAAGCCTGTTTTCTATTCTTAATATCATTCAATAAAACTTCGTCATGTCCTTCGGGTAAAAAGTCACTCCTTAATTTAGAAATTAATTGATCCCATGTCTGAATAAAAGGTTTCACTGCCCTATACCAAATTAATCCTTTCTCTGAAAATAAATCAACACCAGATAAAAACATCTCCGTCTTAGAAATATTTCGTGCAACCATTAACTCCTCACATCTTTGAATAAATGTAAAAACTTCTTTCTCACTACCATTAAATTTTAAATTTAATTTATAAACAGGAACAGAACCTTTAGAAATTGTAAATTTTGCATTAATTTAGAAAAATCTTCAGCAGGAATATTAACTGAAGTATTAACATTGTCGTTATGTGACATAGAAATATTAGAAGTGTCTAATTGTGGTAAATCATTATTCAATTCAAAGTTTTGATAAATAGATTCAATAAATTCTAAAGAATCGTTACATAAAGTTAATAACTGATCATATAAATATAAAAATTCATCATCAAAAGTGGAATAATTTAATCGTTTAAAAATGTGCAATAAACGAGTGTGAAGTCTAAGGTACTCTCCTTTTGAAGGCTTATGTTTAAACAAATTAATCAACGATTGAATGTTGTGAAGTTTTTCTTGTAATAATTTCAGTTCTAAGGTTTCGCTAATTTCGACTCTCTTGTACGAATCAAATAAATTTGGATTAATCCTTTCTAAATTCAATTTACGTCTCAACAATTTACGTTTCTCCTCAACGGTTAACTTTTCCGCATCCTCAACATTAACATTTTTGAAACTTAACTCTACTGACAACTCATCACCACGAAGAACATCCACTAAGTAATCTAAATTTGACATGGTAAAAATAATATATAAACAATGGAATTTCACTAATCGTAAACACAATAAAAAGATTCAAATATAAAAATAATAAATGGTTACAATACCTTTAAATGGTCAACGTAAATACGAACCTACAATGTATTGCAGTTAGACTTGAGTTTCCAATAAAGGTAACAATATGCAACATCTATTTGCCAAATTTTAGCTGGCAGATAAAAGATATTGAACACATACTAGCTCAACTTCCGTCTCCAATAATAATGTTAGGTGATTTCAACGCACATTCTAAAGTATGGGGGTGCATAAAGACAGACTTAAGAGGGCGTATAATTGAAAATTTCATTAACGATAATGATCTAGTGTTATTAAACTCAGGTAAAAGTACGCACCTCAGTTCCATGTCAGGAAGCTTCTCTGCAATAGACCTAACAATGGCTTCTCCCCGAATTGCGTTAAGCTTAAATTGGAATGTGCACGATGAATTTTGCCAAAGTGACCACTGTCCCATAATAATATTACATCAACACCATCTGTAAGAATGTATTCAAAGAAGATGAAAGTGAAATAGAACTGGGAGGAATATGTGTAGCTTTAGTACACCAGGATAACAAAGACCAAAACACAGAAGAAAGGATACTGCACCTGACAAGTAATATAATACATGCAGCTAACAAATGCATACCACAAACTAGCGGAAAATAAAATCACGTATCGTCCTGGTAACGCAGAAATCAAAAAGCAATAACAGATAAAAAAAGGGCCTTTAACCTATTCAAAAAAAATGCTACTGTTGATAACCTAATTAACTTTAAAAAAATGCGTGCACAAGCTAGGCGTACGATTTTAAAACACAAACAAGCCTCTTGGGAAAACTTTGTATCGACAATAACACAAACCGAAGGACTCAAGTATGGAGTAAGGCCAAAGCGATAGTTGGTAAACAAACATGTAGACGTATAAAATGTATAAAAACTTCAGATAATCGTATTTTAAGTACCAAAACCGATATAGCAGAATTTTTCGCTCACGAATTCCATAAAGTAAGTAGCACAAACAATTACAGCGAAACCTTTAAACATATAAAACAAGAAGAAGAATATGACATAAATTTTGGAACGACAAATATTCAAACTTACAATCAGCCTTTACTATGGACGAACTAGAGCTGGCATTAAAAATCCAATAACTGCGCCTGGACATGACAATATAACGTATGACATGCTAACCAACCTCACAAAAATAAAATCCATACTATTAGATATTTATAATGAAATCTATAACACAGGAAATATCCGAACACATGGAGAAACGCGATTGTTGTCCCCATCCCAAGAAGGAACAAAATGCTATTCAGCCTAGTGATTACAGACCCATATCACTTACATGCACCATGAGCAAAATAATGGAAAAGATGGTCAATGAACGTCTGGTTTGGGTCTTAGAAAAGAAAAAATTCATTTCAAAGTTTCAAACTGGATTCCGCAGGTTCCACTCAACAATGGATTTACCTATTCATCTTGAAAACTACATACAAAATGGATTCTTGAGCAGAGAGCATGATTGCAGTTAAATTTGACATCGAAAAGCATTTGATCTCACATGGAAATTTAACGTAGTACGAACATTACATGACTGGAATTTCATAAAAATTACCAACCTTTATTAAACAATTCCTTGCAAATCGTGCATTTAGAGTTAGAGTTGGAAATGTGCTGTCAAACAACTACGAATTAGAGAATGGAATTCCGCAAGGATCAGTATTAAGTACTACATTGTTTATAATAGCGGTTAACAAGGTTATAGAATCCATCCCGTTACCTGTGCAAAAAAGTATGTATGCAGATGACTTGATAATATACTATCAACATAAAGACATGGCAATTGTGGAAAAAACGCTACAAAATGAATTAGAGTCTGCAGTAGCAAAAATAGGTTTTCGATTATCAGAAACCAAATGTAAAGTTATACATTTTGTAGGTTAAGAAGCGAGCACTGTGATCCTAAATTGTACATAAAAAATGCGCAGGTTGAAAACCTGGAGGCAGCCAAAGTACTAGGTATAATTTTTGATAAAAAACTCTATTTTCGTGACCACATTCACTACGTAGCAAATAAATGTAAAAAACGAATTAATCTAATCAGGTGTTTATCACATATCAGATGGGGTTCAAGCAGACAATCACTAATAATGTTTTACAAGGCATTCGTTATGTCTGTAATGGACTATGGAAGTGTAGTTTATGCTTCTACAAGAAATTCTAATATGAATGTATTAGACAGAATACATTCAAACGGGTTGCTGGCTATTGGTGCATACCGAACAAGCCCTCTATTATCGATTTTTGTGAATCAGGAGTTTCATGTCTTAAATTGAGAAGGAAAAAGCTGCTGCAAAACTACTATGCCAAAATAATGTCTATTCGAATCACCTTAATGTTAATATTATAACAGAAGAACTACTGGAGACGTATAAGAGTAGGCCTACGATAACAAAGCGTCATTTTCCGCGCTATACAAGAACTGGACATCACAAGGTATCAATTTTATAGTCAATCACTATCAGAGCTTCCTTGAAACGAATAATATCTCCTTTGTATTAAACTTGAGTACTGACACAAACAAGATACACCAAATGATACCTACGTTCTATGTACGCTGAAATTATAAATGAATTCAGGAGTATCAAAGAATCTTCACAGACGGTTCAAAACATCCGATGGTACAGCCTGCGCCTTTATACAAATGGGCACTCTTATAAGTGGACATTAAGTCCTCAGCAATTTTCACTGCTGAAACGTATGCAGTATGGCAAGCTGTACTATACTGCCGATTCAGTGATAAGGACAAATTCATAGTGTGTACAGATCTTAAGTACACTAGAACATATAAAACCTGATACGGGAAAAGTAGAACCTCTTGTCGATATGATTAGAACAAATATTCATATTTTACGACAACAAAATGTACATGTAATCTTTATGTGGATACCAAGTCATATCGGAATTTCAAATGACAGGGCCGATAAAGCTGCAAAAGAAGCAACCAAAGAAAGTGTATGTAAAAATATCCTTCAAGGGTACACGATTACAAAGCATATTATGCAAAAGTAATAAAATGGAATGGCAGCAACAATGGAACGACTATAACACACATTTAAAAGCAATAAAACTTCAATAGAACCATGGCCATGTATGAAATTAAATAGAAGGAAGAAGTGGTGCTTACAAGGTTAAGGATTGGGCATACAAACCTTACGCATTCATACCTACTAGCCAATTCACCACCAAAGAAATGTGTCACATGTGATAAAACGTTAACGGTAACCCACATACTGATAGAATGTCAACAATATAAAAAGATAAGAGAAAAATATCAGTTGAACCAAAATCTGTCAATAGCACTGTCATATAATATAAGTTGTGTAAGAAAGTTAATATCATATCTAGCTGAATCAAATTTGATCAAATTCTTATAAACATAATAATGGCTAATAGCCTAAGCAGCTGACGCCAAATCAAAAAAAAAAAAAAACAAACTAACAATCGAAATTGAAATACACAAAAGTGAAAATAACCAGCAACTGGTAACGAAAGCAAATCAATGTCCCTTGCTCGAGGCGCCAGTGTAATAAAAAAGTGTGTAACGGTGTATAAAATTTTAAAATAATAAATAATAAGTTATAAGATAATGAAATAATAAGTTCTCCAAAAATACTAACCTTACACCACTTATAGTTATGCCTTTGACTCTTGTCGGTAGATTAACAGGGTGGGTTCAAATAAAATGATTTGCTTAATTACTACTAGATCTGCTCGATTATTTACACTTACCATCAATAATAAAAAATGTAAAACCAATGAAATTATCTCGGGCGCAAAATTGTTTTTTTTTAAATATCGGAACAATTAAACCGACTTTACAAAAATGTAAAAAATAACAATATACAGACTATGTTTATTGAATACCAAATGTAATGATGAAATAATGAAGGTCTTAAAATTATGCTTAAAGTACTAAATAAAACACTACATAAATACCTTAGAAATTTTTGTACACAAACTTTTCTTTTTGACAACCTCTGGTATCTAAATACGAAGCGGTTAACCTGCATGAAGTCATTCTTACGTAATCAATGTGGAATCTTGACATAATGCTATTAGCGGCACCCCAAACTGAATTTATCTTTATAAAATCCGTATAAATTTCTTCTTAAAACTTTTAAATCCTCTTCTTATTGCATTATTTGGAAGTTTTCCATTAAAAAAAAATTGCAATCATAAATCGAATAATGTAGGCAACAATACAATCAAATGCGTACTTAAGAGGTAAATTGAAGTAATGATAAACGTATAATTAATGTAAAAAATGGTAAAAAAATACATAAAAAAAGCGCCTAAAACAAATGCTTTAATTTTATGTAAACGTATTAAAAATATATCTTACCACCAATTTGATGGCACTTTCACATAAATTTAGGTAAAAATCAAAAAGAAGCAGCTTTCTGATTCGACGTTAAAACAGGAAGTGAAAAAAATGGAGGTTTTCGAAGTAGATGAAGCGGTTCTGCGCATAAGATATCAGCAGAATAACTTAAGCGGTGTGTGTGCGTGTGCGTGTGTGCGTGTGCTGTGTGCTGTGTGCTGTGTGTGTGCGTGTGCGTGGTGTGTGCGTGCGTGTGTCGTGTGCGTGTGTGGTGTGTGTGTGTGTGTGTGCGTGTGTGTGTGTGTGCTGTGTGTGTGTGTGTGTGTGTGTGTGTGTGTGTGCGTGTGTGCGTTGTGCGTGTGTGCGTGTGTGCTGTGTGGTGTGCGTGTGTGTCGTGTCGTGCGTGTGTGTGGTGTGCGTGTGTGCGTGTGTGCGTGTGTCGTGTGTGCGTGTGCTGTGTGTGCGTGTGTGCGTGTGCGTGTGTGTGCGTGTGTGCGTGTGTGTGTGTGTGTGCGTGTGCGTGTGCGTGGTGTGTGCGTGTGTGGTGTGTGTCGTGTATGCGTGTGTGTGTGTGTGTGTGTGTGTGTGTGGTGTGTGTGTATGTGTGTGGTGGGTGTGTATGTGGGTGCGTGTGGGTGCGTGAGATGCGTGCTTGAGTGCATGCGTGTGTGCGCGGCGTGCGTGTGTGGATGCGTGCGTGTGGGTGGGTGTGTGGATGTCTGGGTGAGTGCGTTAGTGCACGCGTGTGTGGGTTTGTGGGTGAGTGCGCGTGTGTATTCGAGCGTGCGTACGTGCATGCGTGCGTGCGTGCGTGCGTGTGTGTATGCATGGATGTATGTTAGTATCCACGATAACACCAGAGCGAAAACACCTACTTAATTAAAATTTTTCATTTAAGCTTGTTTTCGTTGGCTTAGAACTGTTTATATTTTGGGAGAAATCGAGCTACGGAGAGGGGGCAGTTTATTAGAGTCAGTTTTTGGTTTTTCTCAAATATTTCTAAAACAGCTGCATATTTCAAAGATAAAAAAATACCTAGATATAGACCTTAAACATATGGATTAATTATGTTCTATGCAATTCTTTCATATGACCCGTAATTTAGCGGCAAAAAAATTCCTAAGGTACAATTTAATTTTTCATTATCTGAATAACGATTAATTTTATAAGAAATTGTGTAGACGTATTTTTTAAAGAAAATTGAATTTTACATAACTTTTCTTTATAAAGTTTTTTAACATAACGCAAGGTAAGTCAAAAAATTAATGAAATATGAATCAAAATGGTTATGCTTCATTATTGATATGTTATGGAAGCGGGCGGGTTTGGAACTTTTTAAGTTAACATGTCTATATTAATATCTATCTGTCATGAAGTTTTAGCGCCATTCTAACTGATCATTTTTTTGTTTTTACAACGTTACCTGTTTTCGTTATGAACGCATAAAGAAGAGGTTGCATATATATTATTTCATTTCTTTTTATTTTTTAAGTTAACGCTTAGATGCATATCAACCTCTGTCAGACATGAAGTTTTACATGTCTGACATAGGTTATTGTTTCTGGATTTACATTGTTGCATATTTTCGTAATTAACTTATAAAAGGGGTTGCATAACTATCCTAAAAAAATATTAAAACTGTTTCATTTCTTTTAATTTCCATTTTGTAGTTTGGAAAGTCGCGGGGTGTTCCACACCAGATATTTTTTTTACATTAACATGTAGTTATGTCTAGGAATCTCTATCTGACATGAAGTTTTAAACGTCATTCTGACAGATATTATTGTTTTTGTTTTCGTTATAAACGTATAAAGAAAGAGGTTGCATAGTTATCCTAAAAAAATTGAAATTAAAATTATTTCGTTTCTTTTAATTTAAGTTAGCATCTAGATGTCTATTAACATCTGTCCGTCATGAAGTTTTAAACGTCCGTTTGACATAGATTATCGTTTTTTGCGTTTACAATATTGACTATCTTCGTAATGAACTTCTTGTAAAAGAAGTTGCATAATTATTCTTAAAAAAATGTTATTAAAATTATTTCATTTCTTTTAATTTCCATTTTGTAAGTAGGTTGGAAGGTCGTGTGGTGTTCCACACCAGATATTTTGAATATAAGTTGAATTTCTTTCACAATATACAGATATTTATAAATATGTAATAGAAAACATAATAAAAAAAGGAACGTAGAATTTTCTATTTCGATTCAGTAACTTTAGTCCTTTGGGTTTTTCGACGAAATTATATTTTACGTGATTCAATTATAATATACATTCATACAAAAAATAGAAATGATTTATGATATAAGTGTGAATAAAAATTCCAAATATAGGTTGTGTCACTATTAATATCGTTACACCTTCAGATTTGAAAGACTTTACAAACGGCAAAAAATACCTAAACAAATTTGTATATTCATAAATTCTTAATACTGCAGTGTACGAAACATTACTGACAATACTTCCTCAACAGTTAGATTTTGCTTATCAATATCGTTGAATGAGTATTAGGAGTTACAGTATAATGGAAATAGAAGGATTAATGGTGTTTACAGTGAAATGCTTTGCACTTAAATACTAATATCATTGTAACTGGTAAATAAACCAAGTCACGTCGTTCTGGCGTTGGCATCCTCTGTCATGATACAGAATAGTTTACGATGAACCCAGAGGATTATGGGATATAGGATAGAAGATTTATAACTGTAGTAATTTGTGAAGTACACTGATAAGAATTAAGAAATATATATTTTCTGTTAATGGTGTTAGTTCTGTTTTCAAATATTACAACATAAAATCTTAAGGTACGTCACATTTATTTCGTCAAAATTGTTTAGAATTTGCATTTTCAAAATACAGTGTTAGAGAAATGATAAAAATAGGATTTATGTAAAATTTTACACCGATTCAAATTTTTGTATTAAAGAGATTTATACAGAATAAGGTTTTTGGAGCACACAAATTGCAAAAACCGTGAATTATATTTATCTTTTGCTTAACTTTGCAATTTATCTTTTCCTTCTTCGGAAATCTTTAAATTAATTGTATAGAAACCGATGTTTGTGTTTATCTAGATTGCATAGTTTTTTGTACTTAAGACTTTCCATATCGATTTAATTACTAATGAAAATTAAAGTATTAGAACCATTTTGCTAGTCTTTAAATTGAGAAAATTTTTGTAATAAATCACTTTTCCATAATCAAAATAATTATATTTCATATTTTCATATACTATGTCATATGAATTGAAACTCAAAGCATAAAGATATGCAACTGAATGTAACTAGTATAAAGGAAATAATCGAACCTTGGCGCGGCGTTAAATAACTGAAATATATAGTCTTGTGAATCTCGAGATCGATCTTTATCTGGTACTTATAAATGAAATTTCTTCTACCAGATAAAACTGATTTGTAAGACATCGTTAGCGAGAAGTATGACTTCGCTAATAAAGTGACCCTGGTAGCACATTCTCAAACAATTTAAACATACAGTAGAATAAAAACTCAAATATTGCCATAAGAATAATTTAATCGATATGTATAGAGTCATATTTAGAATTAACCGATATAACGTGATATAATACCAATGTTATCACAGTAAGTTCTGAAAGGAATACACCGGAAATTAGTTTACAGTACAGTCTTATAATCGGGGTTATATTTTATTATAGTATCATTGTATACAATGTGTCCCAAATTCGCTTCTCTATAAAGGGATCTCGGCTTCTGTTATACTTACGGCAAAGGTTAAATGGGGAAAGTTTTAGAGGAAGCTTAGAGCATTCGATATCCGGTTTCAGATTTACGATCGGTCAATTGGTTTTGAAAATATCGGCGAAAAACTGAAAATGGCGGATTTCGTTTTTCGCCAGTAAATCCGAAATGGTTAATTTGACAGCTGTCACAATGTGAGATTATTCGGACACTTTTTTAAGACGAATAAGATGGCGTGTATGACATGTCACAATCGTCTTTTGTTATCCCACAATCTGCCTCAACTTTCATTTTTCTTATTGCCGCCATATTTGATTTTTCGATTTTTTGATTTTGACTTTAGTGATGACTCACAGTTTCATTGAAATATCACACTTTCTAAAGTTAGGTCTTATTTATTATTAGTAGGCCATGATTTATTTGTCGCAAAATAACATTAATAAATAATGTATAAAATTCTTTGAATTTTCAATAAAACATGAAATTAAATAACGACCTCTCAACAAGACAAATGTTTTGGGAGAAATTCCCAGCTATGAGTGTGTTAAAAATAAAGCCAAAAAAATCATCATTAATTTAACTAACGCTTGAACCTTTGAACAACCTACAATAAAATTACAATTACACTTAATTTACAGATTTGCAAAATGACGTCCATTTACATCGAGACATTTTTGACAATTGCTGACTGTTTTTCGTACAACCCTAGCAAGTGTATTTACATTAACACTATTTCTAAATGTATCCAAAACTATCTGTCTCAGGATTTCTATGGTCGCAAGAGGATCAAACTCGTAGACCTCATTCTTTGTGTGACCCCAGAGGTAGAAATCCAAGGGCGAAAGGTCAGGGATCTAGGAGGCCAAGATATTGAACCATTTAATGTAATTAATCTTCCATAAAACTGCTCCCTTAAGAAGTTCCTGACTTGAATGGTGTTGTGTGTCGGACATCCATCCTGTTGAAACCAGGTTCTTCTGAACTCATCTTCGGTGAGAGTAGCTCGTAAAGCCGGCACAACCTGGTTTCGCAAAAGCTCTAGGTACCTCAGTCCGTTTAAGTTATAGTCGAACAAAAATGGTCCTATAAGTCGATTTCCTGCAATGATTAATAATTTATAATACACAGGTGCCCAATTAAAATAGGTAATTTAAATTAAATTACCAATAATCCCTCACCAAACGTTACTTCCAAATCTGGTGTGTAGGCGTCTCTCTGCCACTTCGTGAGGGTTTTCTACAGGCCAATGATGAATGTTGTGCTTATTAAAAACTCCACAATTCGCAAACCTACTCTCATCAGACCACAAGACATGATTAACAAAATCGGGATTTTCATTACACATTCTAGTATACCAGTCGCAGAAGCGCATTCGTCTTGTAAAATCAGTTTCCTTAAGTCCTTGAACTATTGTGGGTTTGTATGGATAGTAGTTATTCTTTTTCAACACTCTTTGTACCGTTGATTTTGACACATGAATTTCCCGTTCTACCGTTCTTACCGATGCACTGGGGTTTTCGTTGACAGCTTGTAAAATGTTTCTGTCACGATTTTCATTATCAATATTGTATCCGCTTTTAGGTTGTTCGAAGGCCCCATAGTTAATTAAATTAATTACAATTTTTATGAAGTGGGTTTTATGAGGCTGCCGTCGTTCGGGGTACATCTCCAAATACCTCGCTGAGATAATGTCGGCGTTTCTGTTTGACTACAAGTAAAGCGGTAACATGTCAAACTTCATTTGAATAGGGAATACCGGCTATTTTCAACAGGCTTTTACAATTTATGTGCCACGTTTATGATTTTAATGACAGAAAAGCGTACTACTTATGAAAACACTACTTTGAATTATTTAACGTCAAAGTCAGAGCCACCTTATATGGCAAAAATGAAACCCAATTTTACTGACAAATAAATCATATCCTACTAATAATAATAAATAAGACCTAACTTTAGAAAGTGTGATATTTCGATGAAACTCTAATCTTTCATGCACTTGTGAGTCATCAATAAACTGGAAATATTGCGCTCTTTCAAAAAATTGAAAAATCCAATATGGCGGCAATAAGAAAAATGAAAGTTAAGGCAGATTGTGGGATAACAAAAGACGATTGTGACATGTCATACACGCCATCTTATTCGTCTTAAGAAAGTGTCCAAATAATCTCACATTGTGACAGCTGTCAAATTAACCGTTTCGGATTTACTGGCGAAAAATGAAATCCGCCATTTTCGGTTTTTCGCCGATATTTTCAAAACCAATTGACCGATCGTAAATCTGAAACCGGACATCGAATGCTCTAAGCTTCCTCTAAAACTTTCCCCTTTAACCTTTGCCATAGGTATAACAGAAACCGAGATCCCTTTATAGAGAAGCGAATTTGGGACACATTGTATGTAAGGTTACAACTACAATGGTGTTAAATGATAATTAATATTTTATTAACTTATTAATTACTGGTATGGAATGTATTTATTAGTTAGTTCTATGTTCAAAACCTTAAACTTTTGTTATCTTCAAATAAAGGGAAACTTAAAGATATTTGATTCGTTTCTACCATGCTATTGGGAAAAGTTACGGTCTCGCAAATTAAAGTGAATATCGACTGTATATTTTACTATAATTACGATTATATACCGTTATTCCGCAATATGCACTCTTTCTGTTAATTGCAAATCGGGGTCGTATCTAGAACAAAACTTCTTACTATTACTTTTTATTACCATTTCTTCTAAACTAATGTAACCTATGGCGCAAACTCGAGGTTTTTTAACGTATCAACTAATCGGTAAATAAATTCAATTCTGGTCACGTTTTAGCAGGCGCGTAGCCGTAAATTGCGTGTGGGAAGGGTGTGTGTAGTAAAGTATAAATATCTGGTGTGACCGCCGGGAAGAAGAAGAAAAAGCTGCAATTCCCCAGTACCACCAAAAAAATGGATTGCGAAGCAAATAAGTCTACCCCTGTGAAACTGTAAGGCGAGAACATCCTAGAAAACAGTCGGTAAGAGTTTTACATTTTGTTATTTAAATAAATGGAAATTTCCATTACACTCATACGCATACAAACTGTGAGAGGAAAAGGTCCTCACAATGCAGAAAGAATCAACTCGATCGAGTGAAATAAAGAGACCAAACAGGAGGCGCTCCAGTAGCAAAGTGAAAAGGAAGGCTCGAATCAAACAACCCCTGTCAAGCAAGCACCAGTATCTTCAACACTCATGTACCGGCAAAATTAAAGGCAGTGGGTGAAAATATTAAATGAAGAGGCCAAATATGTCGCCCCAGTAGTATAGCGAAAAGGAAGGCTCGCACCAAACTTAACCCTTGTCAGGAATAGAGCCAGCATTTACAACAATCACATACAGGCAGAAATTAAAGGTAGTGGGTATGAAACTACCACGGGTATTATGCATAAAAACAACAGTATCGCTTAAACTTGACAAAAAGTTATTGATTTTTAGGGTACTTTGTACCGCTGGACATGTTTTGTAGTGTATCCTACTATTAACGTGCCATTTAGGTCGCGTGCATCAGAATTTATTATTTTACCAACCGTAATTAATGCTATGGTGTTTTTGTACATTTCTAGACGCCACTGATATTTGTTAGGTATATAATGAGAAAGTATATTGAAATGTCATAGTTTCACAAACTTTAATGAAAAGAAATCCAAATAATTATAACTGTGTAATTTATGTATGTAAAAAATAGTTACTTATATTTAACGCATGAAACATGCGGTGCGTTCGGTTGCTTAGAACACGATATAAACAGCGAGCCCTAAATTTTGAAATGTCAACGTACAGGAAGCACGTCAGGTAGTTACCGAACAAATTGTGCTAAGCAAGTAACTGAGAATCTACTTCCTTCAAAGTCGAAACTATAACACGAGAAGGACTACGAAGAATTTGCAAAATCGCGCGCCGCTAAAAATGCACAAGGGTAAATAAAGAGATTATACTTGCATATTTTTCGGAAAATGCGGAACGTTTAAAGTTCTCATTGTTTTGGGCACATAACTCCATGTTAAACGCCATTATCTCTGTAGAAGGAAACGTTTCCAAAGTTAATATCATTTCTATAATGGCTGCGAGCCAAAAATACCAAAGAGTTGTCTCTCGAACATGTGCATAAATTTCTTGAAGAGGCATCGGACGAGTCTTCATTATTAATGAACACAATTAGAATGAATTTCACCCTGTGTCAAAAAATAATTGAATCAAGGCTGTTTTGTCTATGGGAGTGGTCGGGACCTGTAGATAAGATGAACTTAATTGAACATGATGACCGAGAATCTATGGTGATCATTACAATACTGGATACTAAAACTCACAGTTCATTTCATCTGATGAGTAATTGTTTGGTCATATTACGTAAATACATGCAACATTTCATAACTTTCTTCCAAATTACCGAAATGAAAATCCACTGTACAACCAGTTGGAGTACATACAATTACGGCGATACCTCAAAATGTTGCAAAATTTCGAAATTTACCCACTTAATAATTACTTTTTCATTGCATGTACTCAACTCATCCGTCTATTGGAAATTATAATTTGTCGGGCTAAGTGGAAGAGCACTGACGGATTTAGCATCCCGAAAGTGCATAGCAGCTGGTCAATTAGCTTATGTATATTCTTTGTGTCCAAATAAAGACATTATTATTATTATTATTATTATTATTATTATTATTATTATTATTATTATTATTATTATTATTATTCCGGGTACTGCTACCGCAAAACACCCGCGTCTCTTTTAGTAGACAATGGAGGCGACAAAGTGGAATGAGTATCAAATTAGATCTATCAAAGAACATTATGGGATCAGAAAATTATACTCCTGAGGAATAGTAAGTAGTTACCCAATAACGTGGTTGTACTACTGGTCACTTCGGCCCCAAGAAGTAAGGCTACTTTACGCAGACCTTTTTTTTCTCCCTAACCCTATCATCCGAGAAACAATCTCAAATCTGCCCTATCGGTGTACGTACCTCGAAGGATAGATAAAGATTGCTAATAGTGTTGCTTTATTAATGGTGGTTTTGACCCCAGGTAATCCTATACTGTGACATCCCTATAATTTTCCCTATTACCCTTGTATAAACCTGATACCTATATAACATCTGTTCGGTGTTACTACCACGAAGGATGTATAGAAATCATTAGTTATCCATCTAATCCAGATTCATAATATAATACTCATACCGTTACCAGCTTAGGGTAAATCATCCCTTTAATTTACCCTATTACCCTGGTGTACGTCTAATTCCTATCTACCATTCATTCGGAGGTAACACCCAGAAGCGTACATAGAAATTACTAATTCGATAACTGATCCTGATTCACAAATATAAAACTTACACCGTCACCAGCCACTTATAAGAATACCACTTACCCCTATATCCTCCGTCTGGTACACACCCTCTTGAACCGTTGTCCGAACTCCTACCAGCTGGTATCGAAACCAAATTATCCTATCACATGGTCCTGTAATTTAAATATAACACCACCAGAATAAAACTCAAAAAAAATTTAACAAGTTGCGTAGGAAAATTACTAGAGAGGATAGTCAATAAAAGGCTAGTCAACTTGTTAGAGGAAAATAAGTGGATAAACTTTTTTCAAGCAGGTTTCCGTAAACATTACTCAACAAATGATAATCTAGTTAACCTTACTACAAAAATTCAAAAAAGTTTTATAAATAGGGAACACCTCACTGCTGTATTTTTTGATGTCGAGAAGGCATATGACACTGTTTGGAGGTACTCTGTGCTACAAAAGATACATGACTGGGGAATTAGAGGAAATATGGCGTATTTTATTAAATCCTTCTTAAGTAATAGACTTTTTAAGGTGAGAGTAGGGAACAGAATGTCGTCTACGCACATCCTTGAAAACGGGATTCCACAGGGTTCCCCAATTAGTGTAACTCTATTTATTATAGCAGTGAACAACCTAACTCGTAATTTAAACCCTGAAATTGGTCGTTGCTTATATGTAGATGACATAGCGATATACATGTCCTCTAAACGAGACCATCCTGCAAACCTTCAAATCCAAGTTGGAATAAATGAAATTGTACGCCAAGCAGAAGATGTTGGTTTCCGTATATCGACTGAGAAAACCGTATGTATGCATTTTTGTAAGTTACGAATCCCACACTATCAACCAAACTTGCTTCTCAAAGGTAAACTAATTTCATGCGTCGAAAGGGTAATATTCCTAGGAATGGTACTAGACCAAGCACTAACATGGAAGTACCATATTGAACAACTAGAGACTAAAACAAGAAACTCACTTAACGTTATGAAATGTCTAGCTAATACTAAGTGGGGAGCAAATAGGGGAGGTGCTTATCAGAATATATAAAGCCCTAATCCTTTCTAGGATAGATTATGGATGCATAATTTATAGAGCAGCGTGTAAGACTCGATTATATAAATTGGATATTATACAAAACCTCGCATTAAGATACGCTATAGGAGCGTTCCCAACGAGTCCAGTCAGCAGTCTTTACGTGGAAGCAGGAGTACTGCCTTTAAAGCTAAGAAGAAACTGGTTGTTATTAAAGTATTCTGCCAAAATACTATCGATTAGTTCGCATTTTAACCATGCCTTGTTACGAAAAGAAGATAATTACACAAAACTCAACATACCCATATACTCGGCCATACGAATAGCACGAAAATGGTCAAAATAAACGCCGAATTAGGAAATGTGTCTCAAATTAAATTAAAATTGACGAGTTATGGCAAGATATGTGGAACCGCGAAAATCGCGAACTAAAACAACATGTTCCACTGATAAGTGGTCGTAAACTTTACACACTAATGACTAGAAAAGAAAGCATTGTTTTAACTCGTCTGAGAATAGGACACACCAATCTAACCCATTCCCATCTATTGACAAATACACCAATTAGTATTTGCAATTTGTGTAGAAGTCCGATGTCAATAAAACACTTACTTGTGGAGTGCAATAAACTGGAACAATATAGACGAAGATGTAATTTACCAGAATCAGTAGTGGATATCCTATCAACCAAACAATGCACGACAAACAAATTGTTTCAGTTTTTACGTATAACAAAGTTGTTTGAAAAAATTTAGCAAATGAATACAACAAAAACTGAATAGGAAAAGATAGAGATTAAAATAACAAAGATAGCAATGGCAATGACCTCGTAGTTGAACCAAAAAAAAAAAAAAAAAAAAATTTATTTCATCTAACCCCAGTACTAATTATTAAACATAATTTAGTGCACCATACTTCCATTTCACATGGTTTAAACTCTATATTAAAATTTCTCGATTTAATCATTTTACACCAGAAAAGTTAAATAAATCACATTGTATTACATATACTTCATTTAGTACAATTGTGTTTAATCTATTTTAATAATATTCATTAAAAATTAATTCACATTCACAAACATCCAAATTTTACAATACAACACAAGGAAACAGCTGATTATAGCAATTGCAAATGTTGGTGTAGATCAAGGACAATCCTGACCGGTTTAAGTACCTCGGCTTTCCAGTCAATCCCAAACAATTATATTCAATTGATTATACCTCCTCTAAGTCACATAGGTTTCAATCCCTATATTTGGAATTACTCACCAATTCATTATTTCAAAGAAACATAACAAAATCACTGTCTGGCCTGATCATAAGAAAACCACTCGGCCGATTTATCTTCACCTCCACCATTAACCTTGCCGAAATTCATTATTGTTAATTAATTATTATTACACTTAAAAAAACCCGCGGAAAGTAACAGACATGCTTAATGAAATTTGTTACAGCTTGCGACCAGGTGTGATATAACCTGAAGACAGATTCCGACATCTGATTGAAAATACAGAACTGAGTTTAATTTTATTTTACACGCCAGAATAAATTTTTTTGTTTCTGTATAATCTAAAAGTATTATATTTTAATTTCAGTTCGCAAATTATATTCTTAAAAATATAGTTTTTTATACATTGTGTTACATTATTCTAACTTCGGGCAACCTAACATACATTGGAGTGTTGAAAATTGCGAACTGGACCTCCCTTGGGGTACTGAGCTAGCAGACCAGGGAAAATTGTAAACATTTTATTGTACACTCGTTTAGGGTGTTACTAATGTATTTTCCTATTATTCTGGTATATTTGGCACATTTTATTTTTAGAATAATTACGATTATTGCATCAAAGTTAAGCCCGAAATCAATTAATTTGCAATACCATTCTAGTAATTACATGTAATTACTACAAGTAACAATAGAATTTAAAATTGCTTTGTGAAAATAGGGTATAAATAGGAGAACATATGATTATTAAATATTCAGTTATAACCCGTCTTGACTTTGTCCTAACTATATTGTGAAGCGTTATTTTAATAATAAAAAACGCCCCGCCGCTTAAGGCAAATGGATAGTTTGTTACAGCAAAGGGGAATTATTCTTGGCTTATTGAATTGTGGACTTTTAATAAGCGAGGTGTCCCGTCGATGTAACCTATCGGTAAGTAATTTTGTTACGTTTGTTTACTACATAGTTTGATCACATTATTTTTTCTTGCATTTTATGCACGTTGTGTAACTAGATTTGTATAAGACTAGTTTTATTTGTAATTTTAGAGAAGACAAGTAAGAAGATGGCGAGATCGATATGAAGAAGGCGGCGAAAGATCACTTTGTGGTGGCCCGATGACCATAGGTATAATCAAAGATACGTTATGCCGTTAGCAACAAGCAGACATGGGTCCACAGGTGTATGGGGACGGATGGGCAGCGCTAGACCTGGAGAATTGGTGCAAGTATCTTCGCCAGCGTTTAACTCCATTCGATATATACAAGTATTGGAAGATGTGCTTTTACCTTCAATTAATATTTTATACCCGGAACAACAACGTGATTTTCATTACGTATTTTTATTAGAATTCTTTCATTAACAAGCTGGTTGTTTAAAAGAAAGTCTACGTGCCCGTAATATAATGGAAAATTTACCTGACTATTACAATACGTTCTTGGTTATTGCTAACATGTAAATCGCCTTGGGGGGTGTGCTTTTTCATTGACGTCGGGTGTACCTGGGTAGGTGATAAAGCTGAAAAACGTTTTAGTTTCCTAAATCCAACGTTTTCTAAAACGTCGCAGCTACCAAACTTGAAATAGATGTACCAAATACTACAAATTTTATGAGAGTATATTAAATGTGTTAAAATAATGTGATGAAAATAAGTTTACTCGTAAAGTTATTCATAAAATATTATGTACCTGATACATACAAAAAGTTTATGATAGCTTACTTTCTATCGTGAATAGCATGTTAAGAAGCGAAAAGTTTAAAATGGATTGAGGCTTTTAAGCTCTATCAATAAAACGATGTACTCTATTTTACGCCACTTTATTGGAGAAATATATAACATATGAGACCAAGCGTGAAAGCATTAAGAGTTTTACGTTTTGATTATAAGATAAGTAATATAATATTTTTAAATTGTACTAATTTACGGTTTAATTAATTACCTTCTCATAGTCTTTTGAATAGTGGAAGTAATACAAATGTATAAAAATTTCAAATTGTTTATGTACGTTTTAAATTTGAAATTTATTCCTTTGCTTCATAATTATCTTGATGTATAACTATAATGTTGTATAGATTTACGTAATTGCAACACTAAGCCCTGTTAGATGACTTCAATTTACACAATCTGTAGAAATGATACCTTTCAATTCCCACAGGAAATATAACGATTCCGTTAAGATCATCGTAATGATTTATTAGGGTATAGTTATCTAAATCGTTAACTTTTTGTTCCATCTCATAAGAATTTCAAGTTCCATCCAAGAATTTCTACAACGTTGCATATACATTTGAAACTAAATATTATCAGAAATTAATGTTATTTAAATATTTGTAGTACTATAATAAAGTTATCGCTTTATCATGTAAAGAACAAATACTAAAGTGGATGACTGACCATGCTGACATGATGTCGATGTGCTACATGATTGATGAAATAACCTTTTTGTGCACATATATACTGCATTACCTTTTTATAGGTAACATTAAATTGGATACTTTGTTATGAAAGATGTACGATATGCTATAATAATGATACATGAAAATCTTATTTCAGATCCAATACGTTGCATTATACATGAAAAAAGATAGATAGCTTCTCAGAAAATGGCGTTTTTCAATTAGGTTTAAGTATATTTATCTATAACTTATTATATCTGCAATATAAATCAATAATGTAATAGTCATAATAAAATATTTTATGTTTCAGAGCAAGATATAGTTGAAGGGTGACAAAACAGTACAGAAACATAAGGTTAATTACTTATAATCTGTTTCACACGCTTAAGTTTTTTAGATTTAACTATATGTCTTTTTGCAATTAGTTGCAGTGGGTTACAGTAAAATCTGAAATCTGGTACCCCATAATAATTGAAGATGAATATTGCTTTTTATCCTTTTTATGAAAACCTACAGATTTGGATAGATCGATTCTTATGTGATTAATAGCGGATCGGGAAATAAAGAACAATCAGTTAAAAGAGGTATAAGTCCTTCCCGATAGCTGTGTCATTGAAACGTATTTGACTAAAGTCAATATTGCATAAACTGAAATGTTTGTTTCGTAAATAAACTAAACAAAAATTACTAGATAGAAAGTTTCAATAATGGGCAAATGTTCACTTGAAAAAATGCCATAACTTCTGTTTCACGTGCTTCTAATGAAAACATTGTCGGTTTAGTTTTTTTCTTTTAGTTGGTAGATGGCGTTTTGTGACAAAGCCATAAATTGTTACAATTTTCTCAAAAATTTTACTTGTAAGGGTATAAATATTTTTAACTCACGAGAAAGAGCAGGAAAAAATATAGATATTGGTGAAAACCGCAAGTCGATATCTTCTTTCGTTATACAAATATGAAAAAAATAAGTGTAAAAATATATTTTACGAGTAACAAAATTAGAGGGCAGGTTTAACTGTCATTAATTGTTAAAATTTATTCACATTAATAAGCTATTAAAGCAAAGGAATAAAATTTAATATACTAAATGTCCCTTGCGAGCTTATCTTTAATTTAGAGCGAATAAAAAGGACCGATGTTATACAAGAATGGTGTGCAACACCCTAATACTGAAGAACTAATGACGCCCCAAATGCTGAATCAGAGTGGCTGGCATCGAAAGACTCCCCAACATCTGCCGCGAAGTGAGCTGGACAGTCAGCGTGCTGGAACACTTCAACCAACAAAAGGTAACTGTCATCATTTAGTTGGTTACCAAAAAAGAATGGGCCGAATGGCCCAACAATTTACAGACCAACAACCTCGGTGCTGGACTTCCAGCATTCAGTGTGGATTCGTTTCTGACCAATAGTGCGTATTATGAAGGTTGCACACCTCCATTGCTATGAAAGGTGGCCTCATCTGTCTACAATATACGTGAAAGAACTTGCCGAGTTACTACCATCATACCTGAAATCCAGTGACTATGGTCTAGCATTGGGTCAAAATCTGCAAGATTAAATGATATGGATGTAACCTAAAATAAGATGGTGACCTCTGATTCAACAGGATATTACTGGTTTTTGTAGGAAAAGCATTAAGTAAACCTCTGTAAGTTTATGGTGGGGGTTCAAAATCGAAATCTCGCTTACCTGTGCTCCTTGAGAATGTTTTGAATGGTAGTTAGAGTTACTCTCAGGTCTTGCACAATAGTTCTAGCATTGAACTGGACATAAGCTAAAACTTTTATAATGTTCTCTTCGGTGCGTTCCCTGCGTTGTTTGCGGTATACGGGAAAATGAACGTTTCCAGCTGTTCGCAAACGATGGATAACTCGAAAAAAAACTTTTTTACTCGAGTGGCGTCTATCAGGATATTGCTGCGCATATACCCTTGTAGCAATTGTAGAATTTCTCATGTATTCAAAATAAACACCACCACGTCAAATAACTTTTCGTTGATATAAAGCATTTTGTAATAGTAAAAGACAACGCAACACGAACAATAACAAGAAAAATTCAAGCAACACAAAAAACTCGAACAATAACATGAAGTGGTACCAATACAATTTGGAAAATCAAGAACCAGCTTTGAAAAATAGCAACTAAATAACAATGACATGAAACTAAAATGTTTTAATATTTTGACGTATTGCATCCAATTTTGTGTTCACAGCCTACTAATTGTTATGACGGAGGCTGGGAACACAAAATTGGATGCAATACGTCAAAATCTCCCGAGATATAGCAGGCTTACTAGTTTTTACTGGACTGCTACTCTGTCTATGCGTGAGAGACTGCAGCTCTGTATGAAACAGTACGAGTGACAATTTGAGCAATTGAGGCGTCATTAGTTCTTCGTTATTTGGGCTGTTGCTCACCATTCTTCTATAACATCGGTCCTTTTTATTCGCTCTAAATTAAAGATACGTCCCCAAGAGATATTTAGTATATTAATTTTTTTTTTTATAATTGTGGACCTGAACAGGCTAAATAAGGCCTATCGTGCTAAAGCACTCAGGAACACTTAGGAGGATGGATAGAGGGATAATGAATTGCCAATAGATGCCTATGAACAGCTACCTTAAATTTTCTCATATCATAAGTGAGAGGAAAACAGGAACTAGGGAGATCATTCCAGAGTCTAGAAGCCGTGTAGAAAAATGTGCATTGCGCCCGTTTGGTACGACAAGTGGAGATTTGTACTGCATACTGATGATGTGAATGAGCGAACCGAGTGTTTCTCTCAAAGATAGCCGGAGATGGTATCAAAGAATGTAATTCATCAGCACAATAGCCGTTGTAATAACGATAATACAAAGAAAGAACTGAAACCATCCTTCTATGCTCAAGGGACTGTATGTGAGAAGTTAAGGACGGGTCATTTATAAGCCTAATCGCTCTCTTTTGAATACGATCAACGATATCGAGAGCGTATTGGGGAGCACTAACCCAAAGGTGAGAATTATATTCCAGATGAGGCCGAATTTGGACCTTGTACAGCAGAAGGAGTTGTCGAGAGGTAAAGTACTGCTTAGATCTGTACAAAAGCCTATTTTACGAGCAGCTGTTTCGGTAGCTGACAGAAGATGGTCAACCCATGAGAGATTTGAAGATACAGTCATACCCAACAGAGTAATAGAGTCTGAAAACTTAAGAACTGAGCCATTCATACTTACAACAGGAAATGATCGATCTTTTTTGGCGGACATAAGGCAACACTGAGTTTTGTTAGCATTAAATTTAACTAGATTATTGCTTCCCCATTCTAGAATACGTTGAAAGTCTTTGTTGATTGAATTTGCCATTTCAGCTTTAATTTCTTGATTTGACATAGAAGGTGGATTATCACTATGAGTAGACTGAGATGAACTACAGTGAAGAGTGCTATCGTCAGCAAAGCAATGGATGGGGTAAGTTGTTGAAGAAATAAGGTCGTTTATGTACAGCAGAAAAAGTGTAGGCGCTATAACGGATCCCTGTGGTACGCCCGCGTTAATGCTAACTTCTTTTGAAAAAAAGCCATCAACTACGACACGTATTCGTCTTTTATCGAGGAAACTAGAAACCCAGTTGATGAGCGTATCATTTAACCCTAACGAGGTGAGTTTGGCAAGTAAACACTTATGCCAAACTTGGTCAAATGCCTTTGAGATATCTAAAGCGACTACAACAGTTTCACCGGACTGCTCTACTGTATTGTTTCATTGAATTGGTTTCATAACGTATGAAGAAGAGTTGACTAGGTGCACATCTTTTCCAGAATCATTGAGACACGAGTTTGATGCAAACAAATCCACAAAAACGTTGGCTTTGTCTACAGAATCAGCAACTACCGATCCGTCAATAGATGTCAGGGGGGAGGGGGAATGAAGATGTTCGAAAGTGTTTACTAATGGCTTTTGCTAAAGACCAAAATTTACGACTGCCTAAAGCTAGTTCATTGCATTTTCGTTGTTCGAACAACTTTTTAGTTTTAGTGATGACACTTTTGCAGATATTTCTAGCACCAACGTATTCTACATGACTGTCAACCGATTTATTAGATTTCCATTTAATGTAACATTTATTTTTTAAAGATATTGCATCAAAACAAGCCTTATTGAACCAGGGTTGGGAACGTGAATGACCTACACGGTACTGTTTTTTCGGAATGTATAACTCCATTCCCATGAGGATGACTTCAGATACTGAAAGAGCGATGTCCGAAGAAGAGGACGACTTAAAACAATATTCACGCCATGGAAAGGTTGCAAAGAAATCCCCGTAAATCACTCCATCGAGCTGACTTAAAACACCACCAGGTTTTATCGGTTTTGCGAACAACAGTGGAATTAGGTACAGTAGAAATGATTTTTATTAGACAATGGTCGGAAAGACCTAAAAGCGAAAGAACGGAAATTTGTTTTAATGGCTTAATAATATGAATAAGTTTGAACAATTAATGACAGTTAAATCTGCCCTCTAATTTTGTTACTCGTAAAATATATTTTTACACTTATTTTTTTCAGGTCTGTATAACGAAAGAATGTTAATATTTCATTAGAGGCACGAGAGAAGCCTCTCTCAAACATGGCTCAGTTTATAAAAATCGGTTGAGTTAAACAGAAGTTATGGAAATTTTTCAAGTGAACATTGTGAAGGGGGGGGGGCCCCTTCCCATTTAATTAAATGCTAAAAAAGATAGAATGTTTTTAAACTTATGTAGTTTATAATAAAGCTATTTTGGACATATCTTGATACTGGCGATTTAGGAAAAAAAGGCGATTTTTTAATTTGGTGTTGGTGTACGCCCACTAGCGGCCATTGCAGGAACTTAAAACTAGTTTCCAGGGAAACATGATCAAATTTAAGTAGACAACTGTGGATAATAGGTTAAACTAGAGTCGATATTTTAAAATTTATAGGCGACGAAAACAGATCATGTTACAATATTTTATCGTAGTATATTGACGATGCAAGTTTTTGCTAGTGACGTATTTCTAATTCGTGTTCGCCAAGATATTTTCGTTTTTACTGCGCTTACGTTTTGAAAGAATTGTTTTTTTTATAATTGGTCATCTTGCATGAAGTGTAAGATGGCGAAATCTGGTAGAATCACTAGAGGAGGTGAGTAGGGGATTAGGCAGCTAGCATTGATGTGAGTAAGGCGTGCGTGAATACCCGTTAGAGGGATGCGTAGTTAACCTTTCTTATGTCGGGTGTATCTGAATAACGTGTTGATATTGAAGTTTCGCTGCCCCGTGTCGCGAAACGTATTTTATGGTGGAGTTTGTAGTGCACTGAAATGACCTAGAGCAAAAATACTCGTGAACGGCTTTGTTACAGATTTAGTAATTTAAAGGGGGTTGGTTAACGGTCGTGAACGTTATAAAGTAAATGCTCCAAGGAAATTACGTAGAGCTCTGTTGATGGAGAATGTATCCAGCCTTCACCTAATGCAATAAAACATACTGGGGTTATAATTAAGTATTTAGATTTCAACAAAAGAGCATGTGCTGCCTATCTTGGGATCTAGAAAGTACTTTCATAGGTGCGAAAGAGAGGAATTTTTAATCTTGTGAGATTTTATAGAGTGTTTTATTTTCTTTAAACCGTATTCATCGATAAAAGGTTCGTGAATATGTTGACATTGAGGGTGAATGTGGAGAATTAGTTGTTTCAAGGTAGCTTATTAGATTTTTGTTGAATTAAATCATTACTTCTTTTAAGTACTACTTCTGTAACGGAAACAGTTTACCGATGCCGAATTCTGTAACATTAATGTGACAGATTACTAGAATATAAGTCGAGTAAAGTTTTGTTTGAATTAGAAGGCAAACTAAGCTTAATCTCAAAAGCTGAAAGACCTGTTTGTTATAATTTAGTTTCAATTTGCAAGGGGGAATTTAATAAAAATTTAAAACTTGAAGTCTCGAATTATAAGAGCTTTATTGTCGTAGTTTCGGATTCGACCCAGAGAATCGTTGGTGGGGAGCAAAAAAGATAGATTCAAGTATTTTTCCCTGTTTTATGCTAGTGCACCCCTTTTTGTTTTCGTACATTTTATCCAAATCAAGACAGGGTGGCGTCCAACTTATTATCCGATCACACCATATTTTCGTATCTACAAAATATTAAGGATATCAACGACTCATGGTGAGCTGTTTGGAACTTTTGGTTATTTGTCGTGCGTGTTTGCACCCGTTACACATACCAATTAAAGATCTAGCCAAATCTAACAAAGAAATAGTTTTTTGCTAATAATTGCAATTCTTATTTTACAGTGAAAATACAATGTAGTACCTTTAATACAATTTTAACTTTAATTCTGCGTATGTTAAATTATTATAGTTCTGTGATAACTTAACATATAATTGATGAAGCATTTTCTTTAAGATCTAGGAAAAACACAGCAAAAATCCTAGACACCCCAAAAGCTAATAAAATCCCAAAACCTATTTAAACGGAGATTTTCTTCTTGGCTGTTGAGGTTATTAGGATGTATATATATATATATATATATATATATATATATATATATATATATATATATATATATATATATATATATATATATATATATCTTAATACCTTCACGTCATAAACCAACATAATGATAAGTTTGCCATGATATTATCTCCATATTACCAAATTGAATGTCATGATTTAATTTATTGAAAGTATGCTTAGCTACCGCAGATTTCTCTGGTGGCCTAATCTACAAAATCTCAAATGCCCTTTACGTATTGTGGCTCCAGTGTATACTTTTCTACAAGAATAAGATAACTTATACACTCCGAAAGATGATAATGGGTTTGAAACATGTTTAGGTGACCTTAAATGTTCTTTAATTTTTGTAGAGCTAGTAGAGTTGTGGTAGCACGATTTACTTAGAATTCGAGAGGTAATGGGTTCGATTCCCTTTACCGTCTACCATGTATGAGGTTTCTTCAGGGGGTTTTCCTCATACATGTAGCGGCATGGTCACTGCGTATACGTACACCATGTACAGCTGTTCAGGCGAATTCTGGGGTAGTATCTTCTCCCCCAAAACCCCAACTCCGTTCCTTCCGATTCTATGCTAACCACACCCATCCTTAATTGCACCATGCATGTTTAAGTAACGTATGTATGCATGTATTTTGAGAATCTATCATTGTGGCTGAGAGAGCTTGGAAAGCTCAAGCAGCCCGCCTTCCCCCTTGTAAGTTTAAAAACAGTCCTAATGTCATGATTAATTAGGACTTTTAATTCTTTATGGTTGTGTCCAGTAAGTGTAACAACATTTTTAAAATACTTATATTTTTGTATTTTCTTAGTGGTGTATTCACGTTATACAGATTTAATCAGTTCGATAACACTTACAATTATCTTCGTCAGTAGTAATACAATCTGGCAGAATTGTTTAAACATGTTGCAATAAATTTATGAAATTTGTAAGTCCAAACACAAAAATATGCTGGTTATTACTGTAACAGTTAGGTAAACAATTTTAGTAAAGAATAACTACACTTTTTAGAAAAGTACTTCAAATATATTTCAGAATATATCAGATGGAATGTAGAATATATGAAATGGACTAGAGTCATCAAATTTGTTTTAGAAGGCATCATTTGTATCTCAGGATTTTCAAATATACTTCAGAAAATATCATATATATTTCAAAAAACACCATAGTATTTTTATAACATTATTAAATTAACTTAAATAATTCCTAATTGCCCACTGTCACGTCCATAATCGGGAACGTGGAAGCTATTAGAATGTTGGACCTCGCGTGCACAATCACCTCCTACGATAGTATTGTGGGGGTTGGTTCAACAATGCTGTCAAATGTGTATGCCACGGAGCATTGTCACACACAATTATTAGATCGTCTAATTGATTTTCCATATTCTGCCATTGTAACATCAGTCTGCCCATCCATGCGTTTGCTAAGTTTGATGTATACGAACCACGTTGACGTTACATGTGTACAACTCCCGCTGTATATTGAGTCCCCTTGAAGCGGGTAATTGTTGTACCGCCCGATCACCAGCTTAGGCTTGACCTTTTGATCGTCGGCTGAAGAGATTAAAGTTTGTTTCGTCGATCTATTTGTCATTTTTAAAACAAATCTGTTTAGGTTCCGAACATATTCGGACCTTTTTCGTTTATTTTCATCTGAGTTCATATTTACAAGTTTGTAGTGCGTTAATTTCGAGGTAAAGAGTTTTCCCTCTAAGTAGTTTCCAATAGTGGAAAGCACAACAGTTTTCTGAAAGTTACGACGTAGTATTTTTTGTATAGCTTTCAACGTTACAGTGAAATCATCTTTTATTAAAATCACCATTACTTCTAATTCTACTGCCGTGGGTGATTTAGATTTTTTACCCCCTTTCTTTAGCATTACAGAATGCCCTGACCTTATCTAAGTGTAAGCCGTTTTATAATTAATTCCGATGGTCTCGGAAAGCATGCCCCGTTTTGACCTTTATTTGCACAACTAACTAATCTTTATCGATCCTAGTTGGAATGCCCTTACGCTTTTTCCTAACAACGGGTTCTCTGTTTTCGTAAAGAGATCGACAATACAGGCAACGTGTTTGTTGGTTTCCAAAGGTTGTATCCTCCACTCGTCTAGCCCATTCTTCGTGAAGCAGGTGCCTACATGGTAACAATCTCACCACCGGGCGTCTTCGCAATCAAGTTCTACAAACACCATACACAATTTTCTACAAGTTCCATTCCTCTAGCACAGTTGTTATTCAGCAGTAGTTCCTTACTTTGAACGTAAAGCAGAATAATGTTATGACATTTCGTTTGTTTTCAATAGATACAATAGTTTTTCGTTTGTCCAGGCAATTTGGTGAAAAAAAAATTGATTACGTATATGCTATTATTTGAATCATGAGAATTTGTATCTGAAACAGAAATGATTTTTCTGAAGTGCAAATGATATTCTCTGGAGTTCAAATGGCGTCTTATGAAATACAGCTGATTAATCTGAAGTACATTTGACATTTTCTGGAATCCATTTCTACCATCCATCTGATATTTTCTGAAATACATTTAACTCTTTCTAAAGTACATCTGAAATCTCTAATAAATTAGATAACTACCTTGAAGATTATAAATAAGAACACCCTCTAACGACCGAAGGCTAACAGTGAAAAATGTCATAACCAAAGAACCAATTTAACAGAATTTAATCAAGTTATGGTGTAAGTGTAAAGTTGTGAAAAACTTTAAGTTGAAATTAATAAAAGCATTCACAAATAGAAACTTGACATTAATTAAAGTAATCCAGTCAAATTTAATAAAAAAAATAGTCTTGTTAATAAATGTAAGTGTTGTTTTACAGTAAGTGTTGTTTTACAGTAAGTGTTGTTTTACAGTAAAATGACAATATAGTATGTTTTATATAAGTTTTATTTTTACTATTATTTTTAATTTCAACTACACGTCATGTTAAACTATAGTGCTATTGTAATTTAACATATAATTGGTAAAGCATCTACTTCAAGCTCCTTTAAGGGGAGGAAACTTATCGTAACATTATTAATATCTTTATGTGAATAACCATTAGCTTGTAGTGATTTTGTTAAATATTTGTACCCATATTTCAAAAAATTAGGATACACTAAAGATTTAATTACACCAAGTTTTTGACGTGGATGGTGGTTTTATAATTTATGAAGGTATCTATCAGTGTGTGTCGGCTTTCTGTAAACCTTAAGAGATAGCGAATTATTAATTTTATTCGTAGATACTAATATGTCAAGAAGTAGTACACTTCTATTAGTTTCCATTTAGATGGTAAACTCGATGCTAGGATAATTTATACCTCGGGGGCGTATCTTTAATTTAGAGCGGATAAAAAAGGACCGATGTTGTAGAAGAATGGTGTACAACAGCCCTAATCCTGAAGAACTAATGTCGCTGCAAATGTTCAAATGTAAAAGAGAACTCACATTATTTTCTATGCCTACATATTTCATTTTGAATTTAACACTTCATCAGGGTAACTACAATAAAATTTATAAGTGAAATGTTAAAAACCAATAATACTGACTGAAATTTTGGGACGTTCATGGTTTTTTGAAAGTGGTTTAGCGCGTGTGACAAACAGGAGTAATCACCAAAATAGATTTTCCATTTTCCATTGTAGCTGTTTGATTTATGTTCAATGTTCATAATTGAAATTAGAATTATTGAATGAAATATTTGAAGATAATAGTATCCTTATACAGCAAACTTTACATAAAGTAATGCACGAGAGCGACACATTTTTAAAGAATGTAGTACTTTGCCTTGACAATCTAAGGGAATCACGTATTAGACCTGATGATAGATATGTCAACAGAACAGAAAATGATACAGAAGGTGCCATTAAAGGAAACACTATTAAACGTCTGATAATCAACTAGATAATATTAGTATAAGTAAATGAAATTTATTTTTATTTTTTGGTATTAAAAGTATTAAACGAATATATACAGACTTCCATAAAAATTGCAACACCTAGAATTTTTTGAACGATTTTATTGAAATTTTCGTCCACGATGTCTTTCATTAGAACAAACAAACGATTAAAATTTGAATATAATCTAGCCAGTAGTTTTTGTTTTGTTTTTTCTTTGCGCTTAGTAACAATAAATTTGAAAAATAAACCAATCAGTGTGTAATTAACTGTCAATTTTGCAAATTGTTTGTTCACAATTTCGTTGGGAACAATGCCAAGAGTACGTCAACATCAAAATTTTTCCCAATTGACTGATTTTGAACATGGCCGTATTATTGGCATGAGAGAGGTCGGACTTTCTCTAAGATAAATTGCTCGTCGTGTAAACCGAAATGTTACAATGGTATTGAGATGTTGGTCCAAATGGTCCGAGGAAGGGGTGCAACAACGTCGCCATGGATCTGGACGTCCCCGCAGGACTACAGATCGCGAAGAACGTCGCTTAAGACTTTTGGCCACAAGAGACAGATTTTCAACAACTCGATCGATTGAAAATGATTGGATGAGAGGTGTAGGACCCAGACTGTCAATTTCATCTGTTTATCGTCGGATAAGGTCTTAAGGGCTGCGTTCATATATATTTTACGGTAGCAGATTACCCTTGGTCTTCATTGATGGCAACTTAAACGCCGCTGGTTATATTGCCAATGTGCTAGAACCCGTTGCGCTTCCATATCTTCAGGGACTGGAAAATCCCGTTTTCCAATAGGACAATGCGCGCCCTCATACGACAAGGGCTACAACACGTTTTTTGGAGGAAGCTAACATTGCCGTCCTCCCATGGCCTACTCGGTCGCCTGATCTGTCACCCATTGAACTTGTATGGGATAAGTTTGGGTTGATATACCACCGGCAGTGATAGATCACTTGATTGATAGTATGCCACGCAGTCTAAATGAGTGCATTACAAATCGTGGCGGAGCAACTCATTATTGAAAAAAACATTTTTAGTTTTTGTTCTTTTGTTTCCAAATTTTAATCGTTTGTTTGTTCTAATGAAAGACATCGTTGACGAAAATTTCAACAAAATCGTTCAATAAATTCTAGGTGCTGCAATTTTTACGGAAGTCAGTATATAAATGTTCTTATTAATTTAAATTATATAACTACCACAATGATGTCGTCGCCAAAATTCGCTCTACGCTAATACTAGAAACAGTTTTAAAATGTTACTAATGATTGAGTTATAATAAAAGTATTAGTAGGAGAGCTTGAACCTGATTTTGCTCGTCATCCGGATAATGGACGGAATGTACGTTAACACGTTCCTATAATATGGATATCCAAGATCTGCGCGGTCGGATAGTTTAGGCGTAACCTATGGTAGTTTTTTGAGGTGTGAATAGCGTATTTTTTCGTGTGGCTCTCGTGATCGAAATAATGCTTCAAAATTTGCGGAGTATAAGTTTATGACGTACTTAATCAAATTCTCGACCGACGGATAGCTACGGTGTGACCTTCAGGGTGGCGGATAGGAGTAAAGATGCCCAAAATGGAGGGCGAAGCTAGTCATCCCGAAGCTCTCCACCAATTTCACAATTTGTGTGTTAAATCAAAGAATAATATGCCAAAAGGGCGGGCAGTTAGGGGAGTGTTCAGTAATCCTGAAAGCGAGTTAAATTCAATCGGGGTGAGGGTGGTGCAGCTCATCATTCCAAAACTGTTCGCCATTTCCATCATTTGTTTGTTAAAGCGTAAGGAGTTATATACCTAAAG
Source organism: Vesta saturnalis (assembly GCA_036346205.1). Taxonomy (NCBI): domain Eukaryota; kingdom Metazoa; phylum Arthropoda; class Insecta; order Coleoptera; family Lampyridae; genus Vesta; species Vesta saturnalis. The sequence continues at coordinate 2,241,098 of JARFJB010001344.1, forward strand.
CGCGGGCTGCTAGGAGTGCTGGGTCACCCTAAAATTAGGGTAAATTGGATCACATTGCTAAAAGCCATCTTACTACATTAAGAATTTTAACGCGATAAGTTAATAACATGCGATTTAGGTTATCTAACCGTCAATATACAATTCATGATATACATGAATTTTCTCTAAGAAAAAGGTAAGAAACTTTGATGCCTCTAACCTACCTCTTTGTAGAGTTTAATTGTACCAGCACCAATTGAAAGCACACTATATAACAAATAGTTCAATTCACACTCATAGTACAGTCCCAACAGAACTTCTTCCTACAGACTATGGTTGTGAAACTGGGGATATTAATTCTTATGAATTTAAGTAGTCCGAAGGTTCTCAGTTACCAGAATCTGTTAGAGATATAGCTTTAAAGGATGAAGCTGAAAATATGTTGGATGATTTTCGATGTGAAAGCGATGATAATGATGAAATTCAAGAGGATACGAATTACGCCTGTATGAGCAACGACGAAATTTTAAATATAATGAAAAATTATGTATCATGCCGTCATATTGTTTATAAATTTTTGCAAAATTTGCAAAAGAATTTTTTTTGATTTCTATAAGTAATTATTTCAATACATTCCTCAACATTTATTTTATTTAATTTGTAATATTATCACTTAATAAAACCAATTTATTATGAATCAACACTGAAAATAAGATTTGTACATCCAAAATAACATCCTACAGTAGAATACAGGCACCTTCCGCTATCTTGGATTTTGACGTCACAAGACCGCCCACGTGGGGGACCGTATTTTCCATCCCTATGGTTTCTTTTCGGAGGTCTTTTCAACCCTTAATTATTTTTTGTTTTTTACACATCCACGTGTAGGACGTGTTTTTTCACCCCTATTTTATGGCCGCCCACGTGTAGGACGCGTTTTTCTACCCCTATGGTTTCTTTTCGGACGCCTTTTTCCAACAATTTCAACCCTAATTGGAGCCTTTTGACAGCAATTTTGTACTTGCTCACGTGAGGGGCAGATGTAGGTCTTGGGTTTGGTCTTGGACTGGGGCTGGACCTGGAGCTGGTCTTGGGCTGGGGCTGGACCTGGAGCTGGTCTAGGATTTGGGCTAGGTCTTGGGCTTGGGGCTGGGGGATGGACCTGGTCTTGGACTTGGGGCTGGACCTGGTCTTCGACTTGGGGTTCGTCTTGGACTTGGGGTTGGTCTTGGACCTGGAGCTGGTCTTGGAGCTTGGAGCTGATCTTGGGGCTGGGCTTGGTCTTGGGGTTGATCTTGGATCTGGAGTTGGTCTTAAGGCTAGGGTAGGGTGACAACTATTTCCGGCAATTATAGGTCATTTTTGACCCGGTGATTCGAGGGTTAGCATTCTGATTGGGGTGAAATTTGAAACAAGGAAATCCTAACCTTATAAGACAAGTGTAAAGCTTGACCCCTATCGTAACCCCTTGGTGCAATTGTATGTGGGTTCTAACCTAATCTTATAAGACAAGTGTAGGCCTTCGCCCCTTGTCGTTACCCTTGGTTGGAAATGGTATTTGTTTTTGTAGGTTATGACTGATAATTTGAAGTTGTATTCTAATAAGGATGTTATTGAAAGACACGTGTATGAACTTGTGTTAGGGATTGATCTTGCGTGGGGAATTTGAATGATAGTAAAATTTAATTATAGAACACTTACTTTTATTGTAAATGTCATAATTAAAAAAAAACCTCAGCGAGTTATAAAAAAAAATTACTGACATTCAGGTTATTCTCTAATGAAACAAAAATTTTTTATTAAGTTAATTAATTACATAACAGTTATTACAATATTGTTTTCTAAACGTGTATTAAAACATAGTTTTACCTGTTGGTTCTAATGTATTGCAATATGTTTAATATCCACCCGACCGTTAAAATGTTTGTATATTGTACGCCTAATATTTTTTTAAAGAAACTTGTTGCTACGTATAGCTTAGATGTGTTTTATAACTGTAATTAAAATCTGTACAAGTAAATAAAATAAATAAAAGGTTAAAAGCACACTTACCAGCTCTGTTCAGAAAGAATGTTTTGGAGAATTGATTTACGAGTGATAATCACTGCTGTGTGTTGCTCGTCTAATCAAACTAAATCACTTTCTATGTTTTTACTTATGCATAGTTGATATAAAACTAGCTATTGATTTCCCCATAATTAATTTTTAGAGTATAAATATACAAACAACCTAATTATCTTTATCACACTTAAATGTTTGGAAAGTAATAATTACATGTTTAAATTCCACAACAATATGTAGTAAAGAACCACTGTCCATGTTTACTTTTAGCTAATTACTGTGTAATTATGTAATCCTGTTAAATTTAATAGTCTAAAAAATTGATTGATTGATATCGAATGGGTAACACACTTCTTTTAGAAAACACTAAATCATAAATTTTATAACACGATTTTTAGAAACACACATACTAGATTAAAAGAAAAACAATAGACTCATCTGATATTACGCAACTCTTAATTAAAAAAGTAAGGTACTAAAAAATCTCTTTATTTATCAGAATAGAATGGTTGGGTAACAAGCGTTAAACAATAATTTAATTATCTCGTCATTTACAATTAAACATGTTCTAAAAAAGTTTTTTACAAAATCAATCAATGAATCAAAGTGATAAACTATGTAATCTAAAATACAGAAACATTAACGTATAAAGTCCACACTCATTCGCATGGTAATCTTGCAGTACTGTTTTATTGTATAGGAAGCATTTGAAATTTTTCTCTAGGAAACGTAAATGATATCCTTGTGGTGCTCGTCCAAAGGAATCAAAATATTCCTCATTACCATTCTCGTCAATGTAGCGGTCCAATGCTGACCTGGTTTGTTTGCAGGATCCGTGTTTACGATAATTGCACACGGTCTAAGTGCGTGTCTCGGTAGTTGATTAGAAGCACATACGAGCCGAAACACATTCTTCTTGTTGCTGGGGATCGATTTCAAGCATCTCGACACTTGTACCGCATACATCCTTGGAATTGGTATGCGTCCAGTATTGCAGTAGTAAGGCGTCTTCTAGTGCACACATAGGCCCAGTGATGTTATGGTTTAAACAGCTATATGCTTTTGCTTCCTTTTTCAATTGTGTAATCGACGGGCAACCATTCTCCTCCAGGTTTACTATTGGTTTGTTAAGCAACCTTAAAAACTGTTGCTTTGTCCTTAACGTGAATTTTGTTAAAGGGGCGCAACACTCTCATCAACTCCTCACGGAAATTGTTGTAGTGTACATGACCCGACCACCATTTCAGCCCATGATAATTAGCCTCCAAAAATGTTATCTGTTGTGACATGGATCTTGATATCAAGTAACCTCGAGGTGGTTTTATTAGCATCAACGATAAACGACCATGATCTGTAACCACGGCTATTTCTTTCGGTATGAATTCGTTGTTAACACCACTAAACCCTTGTACGTCCAAGTATGCGTCAATCTTCTTTCGGCTGCTGCTGTACAATGAAGATCGCAGGTTAGAGCTACCACTTTTAACAGCTAAAATCCACAACGACGTTTCGATGTTTATCGATCTCGATCACGTTATCGAATTCTGAATACACCAAACAGTTAACGGTTAGAGTCGAAGAGAACCGTTTCTAACTAAATTCCAATGCGTACTAGCGTTTGCAGACAAGTTAGGTGCTAGGTCAAAGGCCATTAAACAGTAACCGTTGGGGTAATCACTTCTCGATATATCGTTACCTTAATTCAAAAAATTAATACCCGTACCACAAAATAAGGTGAGGTACGCTCTTACATATAAACCATTAGCTGTAAAGCCTGGTTGTAAGGCCTTCGAAGGAATTTGTTGTCCGTCAATATATAACGACACGTAGTTAATAGTGCAGTGATGAAATTTGAACGTGTTTAAGGGGTAATCACCGTTGAAGGCTTTATTTGCTACAAACCCTACGATGCATCGTTTAGGTAACTGACCCAGGAAAACATTATCCAATGATTTTCGCTGTATGCCTGCTGGTATAGTTAACACTTACGTCGGTTCCTTGTAACAGGGTATTTTGCGGTGGTTGTTTCTAAAGCTTTAGAGTGCGCAATGAGAATAGTTGGATTGATTCGCATAGGTCTCACCAGTAAACTAGCGTCTATAATTCGCGCCTTGTAAGTTGAAGCGAGTGCCGCCATTAGGCTAAAGGTATCTCTTGATCGTACAAATTTAGCCTTTAACTCAACACCACTTATGAGAAACTTTTCTTGATTAAACAAATCCGAGTGCACGTGACCAATCATCTCTATTTGTTTCCCGGTAGCCGCAAGTTTTGAGAAACCGTTATTTGCGTTTCCCAGTGTATTCATCTGTTCAGCTGTATCATTGTGCCATAAGGTACAACCTAGATGTGAACTCTTGGCCTACTTTCCATAATTTAGCAGCGTTTCGATAAATGAACGGTAGGCGTGGATGTTGTTTGGTTGTGACACCATCTTCTGATTTAAGTAAACCTCCACCTGTGAGAATGCATCCAATTGTTTACCGGTGCTACAACATCAGCGTCTGTAAGTGCTGTGTCATCTTGCTGTAGTACTTTAGCTGTGATGTACAACATGGTCTGGCTTAAATCTATGTAATCGTTTCGATTTCCGGGGACTACAAATTCTATTGGGGCACCATCACTCAGAGCTGATAAGGGTTTGTAAAATATCCATTCACCACTCTCGATACTTGTCTGCGTCGACGGTAAAGCGAACAAATCCAATTCGGACGCATTCACACGATTGGGCATGTAGAAAAGCCATTACCTTGAAAATATATCGTCGTAAGTAGGCTTCCTCTTAGCAACAGCTCTCGGTAGAGACTGGTTATTATCGAACAGACGTACTCTTTTATAACCCGAACCCTCCATCATTTTGTCGATTTTATCGTCGGCTTTAAGTTTAAGGTTTCTATCTGCCTCGTGAAATCTTTCTTGAAACGAATCCTTAATAGGTCGATCCACTATGACGGCACCAAGAATATTAGCACCCGTTCTAAGAGCTTATTTTCCAATAGCCTTTGCGTCAGACTTAAATAACGGTATTATACTTCTAAATATACCACCTAACCAGCTCCCTATTCCATGACCACGTTGATATGCGTATAAGTCGAGATAAAACATCACCCACAATTTGCGGTTCAACGATGTCGCAATAAACAAACATCCGAGTTGGTAATCCTATCCATATACTAGCGGGGTGAGGGGGTATTAGTTCCATAGCTATGTTCTGACACGGACGATAACCCAATTGTAAGGCTAGACGTTGTGAGAATCCGAATAGCGAGAGTTGAGTTTTAATTTCGTAGTGACGCGCTTACATAGATTACGATATTCGATAGTTAGCAATTTACTTATTAGCACATGGTTATTTAGCTCGTTGGTAATTTCTTCTATGTTGGCATAATTTCCCGAAGCGAAACGTATCACGTACTAGCCATCTTCAATATAAATGATCTTCTCGTTGTCGCGTTGAAAATATTCTGCGGCCTTTTTTAATATCGTTTCTAGCACGCTTTCTTCAGGTGGCTCTGTTCTATAATAAATTAAATTGTCTGTTGCACTTACAGCGGCAAAAGAACATGGGTACTGAATTTCCGATATCCCTGCAACCCACCACCCCGTTAATCTTATTCGTTTTGGTAGTTGCGTAATAAAACTTGACGTCATATTATCGGGAAAATACATCATGGAACTATTACTTAATAAGGTAAGGTAAAACTCCATTTTAAATATCTCGCAGCTGCGAAGCTAACACCCAGCTATTAAATTTGTCACTGTATTCACGCCACTTGACCAGGTATTGTTTATATCGTCCGCGGGTCGTTTCTGCTAAAATCTGATCGACTTTAAATAGGGTATCTTTATCCACCGTAACAAATTACAATTTCTCCTCGTAAAAGATACCCTCAACAGGATCGTTATTAAGATCGATTATTCGATAAACTGGTGGTCTTCTTTTTATCACAGCACTAATTGTAAAAATTTCCTCGCTCCAATTCGTTTCATATCCCTTCTCAAAGGTGTACTTAGTTCTGGCGATTCTGACATGCTCACCGACTTTATATTTAGGATGGCGTATTGGACCTAAACCTTTCGCGTACTGGTTATCCCACACTTTCAAAACGTTTTTATCGCTTACAGCCGCGGGAGCATCTTTATATTTGAATGAAGGCTATTGCTGTAAGCAGTCACACGCCTTTCGAGTAAATCAATACACCTGCAGGAATTTTTGTAAGTGAAATAACGCCACATCTTTGTTTTCAATGTTTTATTAAATCTTTCAACTACAGATGCTTTTACATCAGTATTATTTGATACGTAGAAATTGATATTTTGTTTCTTGAAAAAGTTTTATATACTGTTCACCACAAACTCTTTGCCTTTATTCGTCTGTAGATTTGCCGGAGTATTGTCGCAAACCTTAAGAATATCTGCGAATGCTTCAATTACAGATGAGGCTGTGTTACTTTTAAGTGCTCTCGCCCATGCCCTCTTGCTAAATACATGAATTACCGTTAGTACGTAGTTGTATCCACTATTGTGATTACTTAAAGTTCGCATATCACAAAGAATCGCTTGCCACAATTCGTAAAGGTTACTCACAATATATTTATTTCGTGGAAACTTTTTTCTGACAGGTTTATGTACCGTATAAGCTTCCTGTACCTGCAGCCAATTTCTCATTTCACCATATTTTTTTGTATCTTTTACAGCATTAGCTAAACGTGTTATACCAGCGAACCCTGCTGGATGAGAGGGATCATAGTATACGGCATCCATGTTATGTCCGAATCCCAATCTAGTGAAATTCCTCTTCTTCTTCTTTGAGAGATTCTTCTCGGTGTTTCCCGCGTTTCACTATCAGCATCGTAATTCTCACCTATAGTTGTTGCGAGGGTCAGTTCAACGCTGGGTGATACAGAAACATCATGCCTTTGCGCAGTTCCGATAAACTTTCGTGGTATATTTATATCTTTAATGTACGTCGCAAACTGACGCAAACCGCGCGGGTTTGTAGTTTTTCGTTTTCTTAACATCTCGTGAACCAGATCGATAATGTTGGAATGTGGTATGATCTCGCCTTTTATTGTGACAGTACCCCTTTTATCCAAAAAACATCGCTGATCGTATTCAGTATACATAACAAAGTCTCGCCTTGTCTCTTATATGAAGGTGGAAGTGTTGATACTATTTCATCGTCCGCTAGACCTTTGCGTTGCGGTAAATCTCTAATATCATCAGGAACAGCGTCACCGCTGATTGTTATGCTGGTGGGCTGACGTAACTGATTGGAAAAGTATAGATACCTTCGAAGAACTTGGTTGTACTGCTGCCATTTCTCATGGTTAGTCATTTTGGTTTTTAAAACTTTACCCATATCGTTACCCAGCTGCGTTAAAATGTTGTTTTGTGTAACATCTGGTGCCTGTAAGCGCTGTAAAGTCCATCGGTAGAATAATCATCTTCTTCAGATTGTGATCCATGGTTATTGAAACAGATTACCTAGGATTCCTCCGAGTAATGGTCCTAACAGGAGTGGTAGAAATGCACCACCTTACTTTCTGCTTTCTGTTTCTTCTTTTTTATAGACTCGCCTCTCTGTGCCAAGCGTCTTAAAGTGTGCTTGTGTTGAGAGAGTCGCTGCTTCTGATCAGCTGACAGAGGTATACGACCTTTTAAAATGTTATGTGCATACTCGCAAATATACTTGCTTACTATCCAAATATTTCAATAAAGCGTCACGTTGACTTTTATTTAATCTGGCTAATGCATGCAGGATATCAGTGTTCTCGCTTAAAACGCCAGCCATCGTATATGATGTAATCTTTATGACTGTGAGACTTTTTCGCTATATATATATATATATATATATATATATATATATATATATATATATATATATATATATATAGCATTAGATCGTCAATTATTATTAAGACAGGTTTTTCCCTGTCAAACTGTTCCATATCAGGTAAACCCTTTTGAAATTCCACAGAGAGATCTTTGAATAAAGGGTGCCACTCACTGTAAAACCAGATAATTTTTTCAAAAGCTGTATCGCAGGCAGTTTCGATATTTTTTAGAAAATCCACGATAAATTACGATTTCCCACAACCCCACGGACCCGCAACTATCGCCGAAAAGGGGTGCTTAAACTGACCTTCCATCTTGAATCGCTAAACGATACTAACAGATACTCTACCAGCAGCTTCGTTTAAATAGACTCAATAACATCCTTTTCAATCAGAATGCTAACCCTCCAATCACCGGGTCAAAAATGACCTATAATTGTCGGAAATAGTTGTCACCCTACCCTAGCCCTAAGACCAACTCCAGGTCCAAGACCAACCCTAAGATCAAACCCAGCCCCAAGACCAGCTCCAAGCTCCAAGACCAGCTCCAGGTCCAAGACCAACCCCAAGTCCAAGACCAGGTCCAGCCCCAGCCCCTAGTCCAAGACCAGGTCCAGCACCAGCCTCAAGACCTAACCCAAGTCCAGACCTAGCCCAAGTTGAAGACCAGCTCCAGCCCAGCCCAAGACCAGCTCCAGGTCCAGCCCCAGCCCAAGACCAAACCCAAGACCTACATCTGCCCCTCACGTGAGCAATTACAAAATTGCTGTCAAAAGGCTCTAATTAGGGTTGAAAAGGATTGAAAAAGGTCTCCGAAAAGAAACCATGGGTGGTAGAAAAACACGTCATACACGTGGGCGGCCATAAAATAGGGGTGAAAAAACAAGTCCGACACGTGGACGAGTAAAAAACAAAAATAATTAGGGATGAAAAGGGCCTTCGAAAAGAAACCATAGGGGTGGAAAATACGGTCTCCCACGTGGGCGGTCTTGTGACGTCAAAATCCAAGATGGCGGAAGGTGCCTGTGTTCTACTTCCTACTATAACCCGAATAATGAAAATTATACAATATACAAATAAATATGTAGCATGATTAAGGTAAGATGTGATTCATTTATCATTTGCAGAATCTGCATAATACTGCTCATATTACATAAACATAACGTCCAAATCGGCGCCCACTTTCCGGATGACTTTTTACCCTGTGATCCAATTTTATGCGATTTTAGGGTAACCGAACACCATTAGCAGTACACCCTTTTTGCACATGACTCCTTATCTTTTAACAAACAAATGCAATTTCCAGAGTTAATGAGCTTTACCTTCCTTTTTGAGCATTTTACCCCTATTCATCACTCTGAAAGTCACACCGTAGCTGTCCGCCCGTCGGGAATATGATTAAGTACGCCATAAACTTGTACTCAGATAATTTTCAAGGATTACCTCGATAACGTGTCACACGAAAAATACTATATTCTCATCCCAAAAAGCTCCTCTAGGTCATACCGTAAATGTCCGCGCGCGCAGGGTCTTAGAGATTCATATTATCGCAAAGTAGTAACGTACGTTTCGTACATTTTCCGGGTCACGAGCAAAATCCGGCTCCAGCTCTTAGACTATAACTAGATCTGGTAATTAAACTTAATATCTAAAAATTTTTCAAAAAAACTAGAATATTAATATAAATGAGAAGTAAACTTAAGAATCAATCGGTTAAACTTAATACCACTTACTGAACTTTAAAGAATTTCAGATGATGTAAATACCATTAAGGTTATTTACATTTCTCCTAAAATTCATTGCCTGTTTTTACATGCCACATTTCAAGGAATTTTCTTCTTTCATTCTTTTTTTTCAGTAGCCATGACCCTTACGTAAGTCCACGTGAAGGTTGTTTCTGTCCCAATGGGTGGTAAGAGCTGACAAGTCTAGTTTTATTCTGCAACCGTTTTTATGTTGACAATGCCATTTTATAGTTTCGGTGTTGTTTGGCCTACATATTGAAGATTGTAGTTCTTACATGGTATAAAATATCTCAATTCTTATATTAGTAAGCATTGTCCTCTTGTAGTATAGTTAGCAGTTAGCACACAGTTTGTAACGAGATCTTGTTTAAGCTAGATGTGCCATCTTATGGTATATTTATAGTTAGTTTCCGAAACATTCTTTATCTTCAGATTCACCGTGTTTTCCGCAGGTTAAAAGCGACTTTCACCTAACGATGGGTATAAAATGGTTGCAATTAGAAAGTGTATATGAAAACATACTAGAAAACATGCCTAACACAGTCGCCACCTAAATAGAGGAATTAAAGGAAAGGAAATGGAGCCTAGAAAATCTTAAAGCAGATGAAAAAAATGGTCCCGAATAAGCAACATCAGGTACATCAGGAAGTTGCTCTAATTAACCAAATGTGAAGTAGTGCAAACACTGTAAAGCTTATAAATTATAACCTTAACTTAAGCCAAAGTATATAAACAATTATTAAAAGGCGTCAAATTGTAACATTAATAGCGGCTCCAAGTGTATAAACACTAAAACTGGGCCAACTTATAACATTAAATAAAAAAGCGATGATGTAATATACCATTCGTAATTGATCAAATAATTTAATTAATATAAAACATTACCTTTTAATAATCGAAACTGCCGTCGGCTCATCGCTAGATGAATAAGGGTGGGTTCTAATTTATAGTTTAATTAACCTACCTAAAATGCTAGTTGCTTCTTTTCTGCTTGATTATTTTCACTTAATTCCAAAAATGTTATCAAAAAAATTATGAAAAAAATAATAAATTCTCGAGCGCCATGTTGTCTTTCTTTTTTTTTTATATCTATCTAGGAACAACAAAACCTAGTTATTGAATATTACAAACAATTAACACAAAGGAAAATAAAATAACAAGTTATTCATAAGTTTATTTAATATATGTTTGAAAACGAAAAAAAATTCAGAAGTCATAAACTAAATTATAAAAATAACTTTACCTTTTAACGGTTCTGTACATACACTGTGACAGATACTATGAAGCAGAATGGCTCATATGGTGAGGTCAATGTCTTGCTTAGTTATCCTTAAAATATGGAATTTCCTTGAAGTTTAATTCGCCAAATTTATTTGTAAAAGAATGTAGAACTTGCGTTGTAAAGGTAACTCAAGTAAAACTTGCCATTTAAAATAATCGTACAGTTAAATATTGACTTATACGTGCCATTAAAGATTATTAAGTACACAAATTAAGTGATTAAAAAGGTGCGTACTTAAAAAAAATAAGTACGTAAAAAAAGTACGTAAAATAAGTGCGTAAAATAAAAGTGCCTAAAAAAAAAGCAAAGGCTTTAGCTTTAAATATAATGAGAAAAAAATAACTTACCACCAAAATTCTGATGGCACCAAAATATAAAAAATTAAGTAAAAATGATGCTTATTGCTGTTAACAGTCAGCATTAAGTGAATTACAAAAAAGCTTTCAGAATAACTCAAGTGTACTCCCCTCTAAAAGTCCTCACGCTTGCGCGAATAAAATAATATAAATCCAATTTTTTTTAAGAAAGGGAACTAAAACTATTTATGTAATATTACACCCAAAAGATTTGTTCTAGGAAATGCCAATTAAATTGCCATTCTCAATTCTACATATTAATAATTAAAAACTTTTCTAATAATATGCCAAATAGATGAACGATTCTTAAATTAATGTACTTTTTAATACAACCACAAAAAAAAGGTTGTTACAAAATATAAAACAAAAACATTCCCCAAAGTAAAGAATCTAACAAACAAGCCACCGTAAACAACGAAATACCGAAAAATAGGCAAAAAAGCGCACTACAGCAGACGAAGTGTGTAAACAGATAGTAGCAAAGAAACATATAAACCACAAAAAACTCACAATGAAAGATATTAGAAAACATGAAAACCCTGTAAACATCCAAACGCAAAATTCCAAAACAAAAGAAAGTAACATATGCCGAAACACAGCAAATTAGAAAGAAAATCTACCAAAACACTAAAAAATTAAAAACAACTAAAAGGTTCAAATCAAGGAAACTAAACAAACGGACACATTGGGTAATAAATATGAGTCACTAAGTAATAAAGTAATAAATACGTGTTATTTTAATTGTTTTGCATAAAAAAATATAGGTGTGACCAAACGATAAATGTGACGTGTGAACTTTATTTTGATTAGTGTTATCCACCGATGGTACCCAAATAGGCGTTATTTCGATGAGTGTGACTTACCAATGGTAGACAAAACTTGGTGCGTCACAATTATTCAATAAACGCACAATTGTAACCTACCGGCGGTACACAAAAAGGCTTTATTTTGATAAAACACAAGTGTGGCACACCGGTGAAAGATTTATTCCATTAAATATAGTAAACACAAGCTTAGCTCATCAATGAGTTACGCTTTATTCTATCAAACACAGCAAGGTGTAGGTGTGGCTCACGATAAAATGCAAGCATAATCCACCGGTGGGTCACACATATTCGTCAAAAATACACTTGCGCGCGATCGGAGGGTCAATTGCTATGAAGAAACAGAACTTATCACTGTGAACAAGAGTTGGAAAAAACAAAACTTGTTCTATATCCATAGATAAACAGCATATGTTGCTGCTTGGCAGTTGGAAGGTAATGGTATCTTTTTCAAAATCTCCATAGCTTTCTCTGCTTTCCGCTGATGTATCTTTAGATGGACTTTTGTAGTCCTACTTTTTTCGTATTTGCTTTTATTTCGCAATCCAGCTTATAACAGGTGTGACAAGTGTCCACTTTTAGGCGGTAGAATGCAAGGTTTGGAAATGCTTCTTTAAAACACTTCTCTAATACTTGTGTGTGTCCTTCATTCGCAAGATTATAGCAAAAAAAAGAAAAGGTCATGTATTTCATTCCCTCCCCAAGCGCAGGGCGGGATGTTTGAGCTTTCCAAGCTCCTTCAGCCACAATCACGTACATATGCCTGGTGGGATTAAGGATGGGTGTGGTCAAGATAGGGTTTTGAGGGGAAAAATACTACCCCAGCATCCGCCTAAGTAGCCGCACGTGGTGTGCATATACGCAGTGACCATGCCGCTACATGTGTATGAGGACCCCCTGAAAAAACTTCATTCAGGGTAGACAGCAACGGGAATCGAACACATTACCTCCCGAATGCTAAGCAAGTCGTGTCAGCACTACACTACCAGCTCGGCGAGTATAGCAAACCGTTGTTTGTCGTCGACTTTCCTCGGGAACTTCATAGTTGCCATGTCTGCGCCTCCTAATCGCTCATAGGCAAATGAGCCCAATTAGATACGTTGCCTGTGAGTTCGTATTCTCGGCATAAAACTGTTGAAACAGAGTCTTTCGTCTCGTGTAACTCATGTTCTTCCAACTAAGTTTCCATTTACAAGGAACCTAAAACAGAATTTTATAATTAGGGTACAAATACTAATAATTACGTGTTAAAAGTAGCACTCATAGTATACAAATTTAAGGTTATATTATTTACAAACCTGTTGCATAGGGACTGGTTTAGCTGCTCTATCTATATGTTTTCTTGTCTTATATGCCTCTTCTGCTTTCCTTTCTTGCCTTTGTTCAGTCCGAAACCTTACACTGCCCTTATTTCTTCGGTTATTTGTGTTACTTTCGCTCACTTTTATAGAACTACACAATGTAAATATTAGTCATACAGCGTACATGGCACTTACCACATTTGTAAAACAACAGGTTGAGTATAAACCAACAACTCATCTTTCAAATGCTAAGGGAAGCTTTGTATTTATTGTGGTACATGTTGACTTTGCCAGAACATGTAGCATGGCACATAGCACCCTTCTAATGCTAAAAAATGCTCCTAATAAACACCCCGCTCCGCCACTGGACTTCTCCAAAACCTAATCAGCTCCAAATGAAATGAAAACAAGCTTAAATACGAAATTTTAAATACGTAGGTTTTTCGTTCTGGAGTTACCGTGGATACTAACATGCATCCAGACAGACTTCGGCGGTCTTGGCCAAAGCGGCCAAACGTTGTAAAATGAGCTAATAAGTCAATTCAGTGATAGTGAAAAACGTCAATTGCATACTCTTCTAGACCTCTATATGTATATGCAGGTTGGAAGGTAAAAACAAAATATCTGGTGTGAAACACCACACGAACTTCCATCCTACAAACATGGAAATGAAAAGAAATGAAATAATTTGAATAACATTTTTTAGGATAATTATGCGATCTCCTTTGTAATAAGTTCACTATGAAATTAGGCAACATTGTAAAAACAATAACAATGCATATGTAGGTTGGAAGGAAATAAAGATTGTATTTAGGAAATATCAAGTAATACTATGGTTCATGTAATACTTTCTTCTCGCGTATTAATTACTCAATCATCAATGGCATTAGTCAATAAGCATGACGGGGCTGAAACCCTGTGTAGTTTCGAACTCCCCTAAAGAAAGTTAATGCTGCCACTTTTGGTTAATAAACCTGCAAATCAATACGAATGTCTAAATTATATTCATTGCAGTATGGAAACAGCATGTACTGAATGTACATTTCGATTATTAATTATTGAATGTCGGTATGTACTTTAAAGATTGTGTGGAATTCTCTAAATAATAAATTTCTCCACTTCTTACGTATACACCTGTCAACATTTTTCATAACTCGCTTCATTTGTAGAGTAATGTAAGCGGTACACTCTATTTCCTTAACATGATAAAACATTTATTACAATGCTGAACTAACAACAACCTTTTCCTTCATTAATTTTATTAATGCTGTCAGTGAAATCCTTGTTAATAAAGCCGTTAGTTTTCTAAGTGCAAAAAAAATAACGAGTTTAACCCTTGATCATTCATCTTTCTTGATGTTTACATGAAATCTACTAGGGGAAAGAAATTCCTTACTTATTCTTATTAGTGTTTTATAAATCGAATGGAGAAAGGTACATACTTAATGCTACTTCAGTTTAAGAAAACAGTGTTACAGACCGGCGGCGGTGATATGGGTTTGCATTCACTGTAATGATTGCAATAAAGTTCTACTTTCCGGAAATTGGCTTCAGAGATAATAACGACTTCAGTGTTCTATGAATAAAATTACCAACATATTGAATGGGTAAGCGGGGACAAAATTAATTAAAAATCTCCGAAAATTAACATTTTAAATAAAAAGAAATGTTTCTGTAACGCTTTACGACTACTAATTGAAATTGAAAAGTTTATTTCTGTGGTTGTCTGTTAATGGCGACTGCAAATTGCCCTTGTCATAACTTCTGATCTGGTCTAACCTGCATTCTTTTTGCATCTTTTTGTAAACTTATTCTCGGCTTTTTCCTTTTGCCGTTTACATTCTTTAGGTGCTAAATATATCATCAGGTACTAAAGATGAAATATATTCTACAGTACATTGTTAAAGCGTTAAAGTAATAAATCAAACTTAGCCAACTTAGTCAGTCTTAATACCTACAAGAACTAATAGAAAATAAGCGTATAGGAAGTATTATAGGTCTGCTTACATTTTATATGGCGTTTTAATAGTGTTCAACACTATTCTTCTTTTAATTTATTGTAGTAATATTAAATATCATACGTTCAGTTTAAAAATCATTTTTGTGTTATTTGGACAATATATCCTGCTCAGGAGTAAAAATAAGTGCCCTTTATTAACGTACCTAAATCTACTACGAATGGTTGAGCAGGCATTATTTGATTCATTCCTAAATTCCATAAAAACTAAGTATTAAAATAAACAATGAAATTAGGTGCCCATGTTAGAAGTAAGCCTTATCAATTACATCAGTTCTATTACATACATACTCCGGGAACTTCTAAAGAAAAAAATTATCTTAGTTCCCGATCCAGGATCTTGGCCACCTAGTTTATTAGGCGCTGAAAGATGTTTTTTTAGTAAAAGAGGTACCACCTAAACTATTAAAAACTATTAAAGGATCCAGTTGCTAACACCGGTCGAAAATTCAGTACTCATTATTGTACGAAAATATTGAAAAACGGAGAAAAAGTACTACGCAACTATTCCATTATAAAAAACTGTGTATATTGTTCTTGCATAACCTTTTCAGTTGCTCTTTATTTCACTTTCCACTGAGCTATTTACACGTTGGAGGCACCTCAGTGAGATTTCAAAAGAACATAGATAGTCAAAAATCCCAATCAATGCCAAATGTATTGAATTCAATTTGGCCAGCGGTTGCTATCTTCTAAAACTATTAACAATGGGCCACAAAGGCTTATTGCTGCAGAGACAAACTATTGGTATTGTGTCAACAATAAAAATGCTTGCTCAAAATTGTTTATTCTTGGGAAACATATCCAAAATGAACTAATTTATCTTTCACATTCATATGCTAACCCTCCTATTGTGTTAACATTTTGGTTTCACTTATTGTGTTATATCTTATAGTTGTCGTTCTATTGTCGTTAAATTGATATAACAGTAAATAATAATAAGAAAGAAGATGTAGTATTTATTATTTATTACATTGTATTACGTTATTTTATTTTTATTACATATTATTATAAATGTTATGTAAAGAACATGTAAAAAACTTAGTAGTTAGGTATATACATTTATTTGTTACAGTCTTGACAGCTGTAATATACACGAGCTTTACATAGGTATTTTCAGCAATTACAACATACCATATTAGTTTTATTATCCTTTGAAGAAGGACCAAAATTACATACTTTTCGCTTGGTTGTAGTTGATTGTTCCCTTACTTCGACATTACTGGTTGAAGAAAGTGACTTTATACCCATTTCTACTGCAGGAATACTTCTAGGAAGACGTTTTCTTTCTTGCAATAATGGAGTCATCAAGGAATTACCCAATTCTTCAAGAAATAGTCGCCGATTTGTAAGTTTTCGAGCATTCCAGGTTGGAGTTACTCCGCACCACAGAACATAAGCACTGTAATCTGAAACGTCCATGTAATAAAAGATAGTCATTGGCCATCTTTTAGTTTGCCGTCTGCATGTGTATGTTATTTTTAACTTGTCTAACCTGTCTACAGCACCTTTACTTTTGTTGTAATCTAAAATCATAAACGGCTTTTTATGATCTTAGTTACACACCGCATTATCGTGATGCATGGTGGTCATGAGCGTAACAATTTTATTCCGTTTCGGAATATAGGAAACTATCGACGTCTCCTTGGTAAAGTAAAATTTTGAAGAAAGAACTTAATTCCTCTTGCAGGCCAATGGGGCTGGGAATTCAGGCTTATTTTGTCGAATAGTGCCAAGCATGGTTACTTTTCTTTTCAATAGCATCTGCCACAGATCGTACGAGGTAAGTAAGCTCTAGCACAACTCTTATACCTTGACCTCCCTCTGGAGGTGCACCTTCTTTTTTCCCGAGGTAAACTTGCACGTTATATGCATAAGCAGTTACAGAATCGTATAAAGTCCCGTATGGGAGCTAATTTATCAGTTTGGCGTCGACGTGGTCGAGTTTTTTTATCGTCAAAGCGAATTATTCGTGCAATTACATGAAATCGTTGTACATTTCCATCCCGCAGATTGGCCGTTGCCTCTCAATGAAATGTATACACTCCAACTAGAAATAGTAGGCCAAAATGTACTTCTAAGTCAACTAATGTTAGTTCTTGAAACATGTCGCCACAAAGTCTTTTGCCTTATAAATTTGACATTTTCAAAATTAGGTTTACAATTTTGGGTGTATTCGCGAAGTAGCATACCTTGTTGGACCAGGAATCAACAAAATAATATTTGCTGCTGATAACCTTCCCGATTAATGTACCTTTTCATTTCATACTATGTTGCCATCTTTTGAAGTTACGTGATTATCCGTATCAACTTCATCTGAAATCGTAGCTTCCACTACATCATCCGATTCTCTATTATACAGTGTGTCCGAGATTCAGCATGCATGTATTGCTATATTCGTTAATATTGAAGATAGAATGTCGGTTAAATGGGGAAAGTTTTAGAGAATTTTATGGCTATCATCATGGTAAAGTCAGATTTGAAGTAACTTTTTGTTTTGAAATAATTGAAGAAAACAAAATTGTGCATTTTCTACTACCCCCTGTAGCTCTTTTATTTGAAGTCTGACAACATTTTGATTTGTACATTATTATGACACTTTTAAAAGACAATTTTAAAAAAAGTACCAAAATTTATCTAGTCATTTGTTTTTGAAATACATACACTAACTATTGTTTTTCATATGGACGCCATCTTGGACTTTTACATTATCGAATAATATTTTTTATCACCTTTTCAGCGATGTACCACATGATACGAGAATTTACTTCCAACTATCAAAAATTTAAACCCTTGCTAATGTATCTGTTTTTACTTACAAAATTTAATACATTTCTAAATTTTGTTTTTGGACGCTATTTGGATTTTTACATTATCGAATAGTAGATTTTAACACCTCTTCAACAATGTATTACATGATATGAAAATTTACTTTCACCAACCAAACATTTAAATAAAATAAAATATGAGGTCATGGATAATAATTGCGATGACTGACAAGAAGATGACATAATTTATTTTTTCGCGTAAATTATTCGCAATCTGTGTTGAGTACTTGGCAAAATAATTGTTCTTGTTGTCATTGTTAGTGTTTATTATTGTTGTTATTCTGTTATTCATTTGTGTTGTTTTTATTGTTTGTTCCTGTTGTTAATATTTATTCCTGTTTTGTATCTTGGTGCAAGATTTTTTGAAGTATGACGTTAAGATATTCCAATGAAGAGAAGCTAGATATGCTTGAAATCTATTTCAAAGCAAATAGAAATGCAGATAATGCAATAAGAAATTATGAAGAAATATTTCCCGATCGGGTTCAACCGAATAAAAGACATTTCAGGACTTTAGTGATGAATTTATTATCATATGGCAGTTTTGAGAAGGAAAGACCTAACAAGTATGTTAAAGATAATGAACGTAATAATAATGCTGTTCTAAATTTTGTTGGTGAAAACGAAGCATCTTCGGTTGGAAAAATGGCCGATGTATTACACATTCCGAAATCCTCCGACCATGACATTTAAAAAAAAATAAATTTCATCCATTCAAACCAATTATTACACAAAGGTGATTTTGAGAGACGAATGGCATTTTCACGGAGGTACATTCAAAAATCTGGGGAAGATCCTCAATTCTCGTCCAACGTTTTATTGACGGATGAAACCAGATTCACAAATTGCGGAATTTTTAATAGGCACAATACGCACTTCTGGAATGTGAAAGTTTGTGAAAGGAGATTTCAAACCAGATTTGGTTTCAATGTATGGTGCGAAATTATAGGTATAAATAAAATTTTCTTAAAAAGTTTATTTTAAATGTAACATTTTAGAAAATAACTTGATTGGACCATTTATTTTCAATTATAATTTAAACGGAGTCCGATACTTAGAGATGTTGCAAGAACAAATCATACCCGCTCTGAGAAACATCAATCCAAATTTAGAAAATATTTGGTTTATGCAAGACGGCTGTCCAGCACACAATTCAGCAGACGTTAAACAATATTTGCAAAGAGTATTTAATAATAAACTAATTTCCAATAATGGGGACATTTTATGGCCTGCCAGGTCCCCTGACTTGAACCCACTAGATTTTTATTTATGGGGTTATACAAAAAACGAGGTGTACTATTTCGACACTCCAGAAAATCTTGACATTTTAGAAAATAGAGTAAGACATGTACTAAATTCTGTAAATAGAAATACGTTAGTTAGGGTTACACATTCAGTGTTAAATCGTTGTAGAAAATGTGTGGGGTGTAGAGGGGGACATATCGAGCACGTTTTATGATAGTTACTATTATCGGTTTTGTTTTCATTTTAGTTATTAGAAATAACAATAATTAGGAATCTAATCGTATAAATTTTTCATTTGTTAATACATGCCTTCCCAAGGCCTACTATTTCAATTTTATATTTTTTAAATTTTTGATAGTTGGAAGTAAATTCTCGTATCATGTGATACATCGCTGAAAAGGTGATAAAAAATACTATTCGATAATGTAAAAATCCAAGATGGCGTCCACATGAAAAACAATAGTTAGTGTATGTATTTTTTTAAATTGTCTTTTAAAAGTGTCATAATAATGTACAAATCAAAATGTTGTCAGACTTCAAATAAAAGAGCTACAGGGGGTAGTAGAAAATGCACAATTTTTGTTTTCTTCAATTATTTCAAAAACAAAAAAAGTTACATCAAATCTGACTTTACCATTATGACAGCCATAAAATTCTCTAAAACTTTCCCCATTTAACCGACATTCTATCTTCAATATTAACGAATATAGCAATACATGCATGCTGAATCTCGGACACACTGTACATCTCGGTTTCGGACAAATGGTCTCCTTCAGAAGCATTAGAATCACTATCACAAACACAGCAAAGTTTCTCAAGTTCACTATCCGTAAGCACTCTTTCACTACACGTTTTCAATGATAAATTTCAATTGTTAGGTATTTCGTATTAGAGTAGAGCATCAAGCTTGATATTTACTACCAAACTAACGCACAGATGCTCACTGACTGCATTTATACGCGGAGCCATAGACAAGTCTCAACAGAAATAAACTTGTTTACCGGTACGTAAATAACGTACGCAATATGCGTAATATTGTGCAATAATGTGGCAATATTTTGTAAGTTATTTATATTTATGAAAATAAAACAAAACTAATAAAATACATTCGACTATGTTAATAACCTGCTTCTCGTTCTTCCAATTTGAACCACACAAATCACCGGGTCATATAGACCCAAACACAGTGAGTGTAACAAATGCATTAAAAAAATCTAATTCTAATTTTATAATATCAATCTAGGTACTCCGTTATTAGAGTAATGAAATAAAACTCATGCAGTGGGAACGAAATATTTAAATGAATTAACAAATTATGCACATTAGAAGGACAGATTGGGTCATATTGACCCGAACATAATATGAGGGTTAAATCACATATTGTTAACGAAATTAAGTAATCCAAATACCATTACATTATTCTAGATTGTACTCTTGATGTCAAAAATGACATATTTTGTTAGATATGTGTCTATGACAAGTTTAATCCCAATGATATTATCGTTAAGATTAATGAAAGCTTTTAGGCTTTCTTCTAGTTGAGAGATGGACAGGACAAAAACTTTCAAATGTAATAATTGAAAACCTTGCAAAATCGAGGTTAAACTGAACTATGAATCTACCAGGATTTTCCTTGCCATATAGTAGCCACTCGTTAAATTTAGTCGTCAACGATATGGCAAAGGCGTTATTAGAAGCAGCAAATTTTTTTAATACACTTCAAAAAATATAGGTACTAGTAGTGATTAGGGGCCGGTTCTGGACCAGTTCAAGGCCACTCGAACTCTGGTGGTGAGAAATGTAAGCTTTTGGATCTCTTCAAGGTCAAAATTTTGGCGGGAAATTTGTATGTCAAGGTCAAAAGCTAAAAATAGAAATTGCAATATCACTATCATATTACAATTCTTAGAAGTCTAAAGATAGAGTGGGCAAGGTCAAAGATTATTGACCTGTAGGGGTATCGTATGACATTTCTTAGTTAACCATAAAAGGCTTTCTTCCAAAACAACATTGTTTTTACATTTTTAGTTAAAATTGTAAGGGACCGCCATCTCCCGATAACTTAAACAGTGATGACGATAATTAACAGACTTGACAGGAGTTAGTAAAATTTGACATTTTAGCAATTTATTAATGTTGTTTATGTTTATCGATATCACCAGTTGTTGAATTTACAAGAAAATAATTTGATATTGTTTTATTCAATACTATTAAACGGAACATTGTTAAGGACAGGTCATTTTTTGTAACATAATTACAACCGTTTTTTTCTGTTTTATAAACAGTACCTATACTAATAAAAAGTTTCAATTTATGTGGTTTAATAGAAATATCCTTATTTTATTAATTAATTAAGACAAATTCAATATTAGTATAGCGAAAATTTGGAACGCTTGTGCAGTGAGTTGGCTAAAGCCAACAACAATTTGTAAATTGTTCGGCAGAACATTGTAAACACCGAAAATGTGAATAGTATAAACTTTGATACAGTCAAATCAAAAACAGATACCTGTTTTCCCAGGAACAGGCAGAAACAGCTTAAAAACAGGTACCCGTTTTCCGAAAGCAGCTCAAGAACAGACCTAAAACTGGTACCCGTTTCCCAAAAATAGGTAGCCGCTTCCCAGAAGCGGTAACTGTTTCTCACAAAAAAGCCCAACGGAGCATACTGAAAGCAGTTTAATTTCTCATTATCCAAAAAAAAAAAAATTTTTACTACAGCAAAAAAAATGCTAGTGATAGTTCAATTTGCACTAGAAAAGTGAAATTGTCTACGTTAACGAAAAAATTGAGAACATCTGGAAGTCTGGATTACCCATGTACTCATGTATAAATATGAAAATGTAAACTTTCACCATTAATTTGAATTTGAAAAATTCAAACATATTTGAATTTTTCAAATTTGACAAAATTGTTTACTACATCTTTAACAATTTTTAACAAACATTACTACTGACGAAGATAACTGTAAGTGTTATCGAAACGTTTAGATTGTATAATTTAAAGTACACCATTAAAAAATCCCAAAAAAGATAAGTATTTTATCATGTATAAATATCTACGTCAAAGTAAAGCAGTCATTTTTTGCAAATTTTAAGTGCATATTGCGTTACAAATTTATTTATTGTAAAATATATGCATGATATTTATTATTATAAGAAAGTGTGAAAATATAGTACAGTTAAAAGTAAAGAAAAGCTTGCGTTAAATAAAAATCAAAACAGTTCCCAAAAGCATGTAAATCTGAAAACTTTACGCCACGTACTTATGCAATGCAAATGACACAATTGCTTTCAAAGCAAAATAACTGCGTTCATTATCCTATAATTCTTGAAGCAGTAATATTCACGCTCCATCAAAAATTGTAAATTTGTAGTCCTAATCAAACTTATTTAAAAACAAGTCATGTTTTAAGTGCTGCTTGTAGTTTCAAAATTGAATTGGTTAATTTAAGGATCATTTTGATACATTTATACACGAAATGGGTAAATTGCATACAAAAATGTGCCACACTTGGTACATTCCCTATCTTTTTACGGTTGGTTCACCCCACTGCTAGAGGGTTGAAGTGCCAATGCTGCAATCAGGAAAAAAGTGTCCCCCTCCAAACTAAAATCGACGGGTCCGCGCGGTTTTCCACATTTTCATTATAAAGCCGGAAAATCTAGTTTCCGTTCGACCACCCTGTATTTGTTTGTTTCATTACAAATAGAACTGCATTTCCCAGGTAAAAAGGGATTAGGCTATTGGGGATACCACTTAAAAAAGAGCGCGCCGGGAAACTCTACCTCTATAGTGGTGAGATTACTTATAATCTAGATACATTACACCTATGAGTAACTTATTCAAACTGATTGCAGATAGGTATGTAGATAAATAACATAATAATATTTGCGTCTTCGGAGGTTTGGCTCACTATTAATACATTATTTGTTGATATTATATGTTACATATGATTTGTTTCCTTAAACAAATAACGTTACTATGACATAAATCATGAATGATTAAATAAAATAAAAACATTTATGAGCTCAGGTATAAGCGTATACATTGTGACAGGCTTGTCATCACAAAGTCGATATAAAAAAACTGATCATAGTAACTTCGCAAAACTTCTATAGGGGACTAACAAGCTCAAATTACAGACAATAAGAAAAAAGTAGAGAAATTAACGGAGGAAATATTAAATTACAGGGTGATTCGCAAAAAAAAATCAATTTTCGTAATTTTCTACCTTAAATATCTTGTGAATCACCCTGTATTTAATTTATAAATTATATATTTTTGAAAATGGTTCAATGTCGACTACTGACTTGTATTACAAAATATATAAAATTGTAGTAAAAATAACCTGCAGAGTCGATCAACTTTTTGACTCACCCTGTCTAAAATGTTTTTATATCTTGTTATAATATATCCAACTAAAGTAAGTTCAGACCAAATATAAATATTTTCATATTCCTACTGTAAAGTAGAATACACAGCATCAACAATTTGTTTTGGTAATTTTTGAATCACCCTGTGCCAAATAATACTTTTTCTACACAAAGCAATATTATTTGATGTTATTAGAATACTATTACAGCAAAAAATCCTTAATACATTATGAAAATTACATTTTAATACGTTTTAAAAAATGGCCATTTTTCAACTTCATCACTCTGTAAATTGAAAACTGGCCATAGGATTGAGCTGTGCCCATGGTGGACACTATTGTTCATGAAGTCGATATCTTCAACATCACAAAAATTAAGGCAAATTAACCGGAATCCATTTCTCCATAAGCCGGCTGTCTGGTCCTTTGTAACGCAACATGCACTTAAAGTTTGCAAAAAATGACTGCTTTACTTTGATGTAGAAATTTATACATGGGTATATGAGTAAGTCAGACTTCCAGATGTTTTCATTTTTTTCCTTAACGTAGATCATTTCACTTTTCTCGCGCAAATTGAACTATCACTCACATTTTTTTTAGCTGTAGTAACATTTTTTTTGGATAATGAGAACTTAAACTGCTTTTAGTCTGCTCCGTTGAGCTTTTCTGTGGGAAACAGTTACCGCTTCTGGGAAAAGGCTACCTATTTTCGGGAAATGGGTATTGGTTTTAGGTCTGTTTTTGAGCTATTTTCGGAAAACGGGTACCTGTTTTGAGCTGTTTCTGCCTGTTCCTGGAAAAACAGGTATCTGTTTTTGAGTTCACTGTATCAAAGTTTGTACTATTCACATTTTCGGTGTTAACAATGTTCTGCCGAACAATTTACAAATTGCTGTTGGCTCTAGCCAACTCACTGCATAAACGTTCCAAATTTTCGCTATACTAAAATTGAATTCATTTTAATTACTAATAAAATAAGGATATTTCCATTAAACCACATAAATTGAAACTTTGTATTAAACAGTTTATAAACCAGAAAAAAATACTCACAATTATGTCACAAAAAATGAACTGTCCTTAACAGTGTTCCGGTTAATAGTATTGAATAAAACAATATAAAATTATTTTCTTGTAAATTCAACAACTGGTGATATCGATAAACATAACCAACATTAATAAATTGCTAAAATGTCAAATTTTACTAACTCCTGTCAAGTCTGTCAATTATGGTCATCACAGTTTAAGTTATCGGGAGATGGCGCTACCTTACAATTTTAACTAAAAATGTGAAAACAATGTTGTTTTGGACATGTATTTCATCAGAAAAGGTGTAAAGTAAAGTTTCCTTAAATATATTTGATTATTTTATACTGAATGTATTTTTCTATGTTTCTAAAAGCTTACAATTTACTGACCATTTTGTCGCATTGTAGAGGTGTTTTTACAATAGTGTGCGTAAAAATGAAGTTACACTTGACGTTCACAGAATTTTAATGTCAATTTTACGTTTCAGGAGGCCAAAAATATATATTGATGTATTATGAGTGTACAATCAAATAAATGTTATGTAAGGATAAGCATTTGTGTAAAATGAGTTGCATACACGCCTGGTACTAATGTGCACGGTATGTTTAAGTTTTTGAAATAACTAATAAATATGAAAAGACATCCACACAAAGTTATGATAAGTTTCATCACTCTCTATCTCTCAACAACCCCAATCATATTTTCTTGTTTCTAAGAATTATAGCTATCTGTATTTACGAAAAGTGACCCAGTTCTTCTTTGAAATACTCATAAAAGCGTTGAGGTAATACATGTGAATAAGATATGTATATAGATGTAATACGTTGTTTTAAAATTTTTTGGATATAATCAGCATTCTCTCGTCCTTTAACGTACACCTCATCTGTTGTTGATATGAAATCACTAAGTATACGAGGGAATAGATGTGGAGAGGTATATCCATATTTCCACTTGATAAAGTGGTGGTTGTGAATTAACCAATTAGCTTGTTTTTGAAATTCACTGTCCAAGGTGTGCCATGGAAATGGAGGCTAGAATACATAATGAGCAACTTGCTCTCCATTATATATGGTTAGTTCCTTAGGTGTAAATATACTTCTTGCTGTTTTGAATCTTGCACATCTATCATAACAACCATTATTTTTCTATATTTGTCTGACTGTCTTAGTTAACGCGTTGTACATGCAATCGTGCAGTATTTCTACATGCTACATTTCAACAAATACAACTGATTTTCTGATTAGGTTTACACACACTATTACAATAGTAAATACGTAAGCAATTTTACAGTGCAAAAACAGTGCTTTTACATATATACTTTTTAGAAAAACATGCTGTCGAAGCGAATGATATGTGATTGGAAAAGGCCACGTATTTCATTCCCTCCCCAAAGGAGAGGGCGGGGTGCTCGAGCTTTCCGAGCTCCTTCAGCCACAATCACGGATTCCCAGCATACATACATACATTACGTATATATGCATGGTGGGATTAAGGATGGGTGTGGTCAGCATAGGATCGGAAGGAACGGAGTTACGGTTATGAGGGGGAAAATACTACCCCAGCATACGCCTAAGTAGCCGCACATGGTGTGCATATACGCAGTGACCATACCGCTACATTTATATGAGGAAAACCCCCTTAAAAAACCTCATACAAGGTAGAGGGTAACGGGAATCGAACCCATTACCTCCCGAATGCTAAGAAGATCGTGTCACCACTACGCTACCAGCTCGGTATAATATGTGATTATAACATTTCAACTTATATAGATGCGTAGACTCCACGAGGATACCCGAGCAATACCGAGCACGTACAAAGTCCGCCAATAGTCACCTAGATCTATGCATGCACAAAGCTATTTACATGAGTCACCGTTTAAGAATGCTGATTTTGCTATTTCTAAGAACCTTGAAGAGCCTAACATAAGAACTGTAATATGATACCTTCTCAATACCTTGTTAATAAAATTTAACCTTGAAAATTGATTTGTATGAATTGTAATATGATACCAATAAATTTTAACCTTGAATATTATACGCTACATTTTTTTAGTCTCATCAATAGCATCTCTCTTCATTATGCAATAAAAAATATATAATTTATTTCCAAACAATTATACATAGATACATGTTATTATTTTTTTTACAGAAATCTTAAATTAGTTGTCTTTCCTACAGTTCCGGCGCTGGTGATGTACACGTCTTTCTCAGCCAGATATTGTTTAAACTTATCAATGCGATCTTCTTTTTTGAAGTATTCATAAAATCGTAAGGGAAGTATGCACTTAAAGTTCTCGGTTTCAATGATAATATGTTTACCATACTTCGTGTCGATAGTATTCTTATCAGTCACTTTATATTTTGCACCCGCCTCCAAGCCTTTCACGTTCGTGAAGGATTTACAGAAAGTGCTATTGTTCAATGCAGATAGATTCATCTTTACTGATTCGAGAACGGTTTTGAATTTTGAGTTGACACCGGAACTGTCCTTCTATATATTACTGCATCACGATTTTTGATGGTAGAGGGGGGCATGTGCTTTGAGAATTACATCAGTAAGCTAATCTGCATCTGATGATGAATAACTGCTGCCATCAGGAGATGCTGTACATTTTTTTATATCGCTCGAGGAATGATATTATTGCTGCTTGCATTACAACGACTTTACTTGCTCGCAATCGTACTAGGACTAAACACTGTTGAAGAAATGATTTATGTGTAATTTACATATGGTGGGGTTGTAGTATGACCTTGGTCTACTTTTAGCATAGACGACAACTTATCATTCTTTTTGTTTCCATAAACTGATTTTCAGTTTGAGTACTCTATTTTTAGATTTCTAAGAATTGTAATATACCATTTGACCTTGGTTTACTTTTTAGCATAGTCAACAACAACAACCTGTCATTCTTCCTGTTTCCATACACTGATTCTATTTTTATATTTCGAAGAAATGTAATATGATACACCTGAAAACTCTGTATTTAGATTTCTAAGAATTGTAATATGACGGCCTAGCAATTTCTAATTTTAGCTTTAAATTTTGATCTAAATATGTCCTCGATTTGAGTACCCCTTACCACATGTTTAAACTTGTTAAATACCCACCTTGTCATACTTTTAGTTCAGAACACTATTTCACCTTCACACAACTTAGTCAACCTAAGTACCATTTAATCTTGATCTACTTTTTAGCATACATACATACATAACAACCTGTCATTCTTCATGTTTCCATGAACTGATACTATTTTTAGATTTTTAAGAAATGTAATTTGATACCCCTGCAGGTACTTACCCTTGACCTTGAAAACTCTATTTTTAGATTTCTAAGAATTGTAATATGATCAGCATGATGATGATGACCTTGCAATTTCTATTTTTAGCTTTAAATTTTGATTTTTTTGTTTGAAAAGGCTGAACTGCTTGCTGCTGAATTGCTTAAAAAATATTTCTATCACCTACTAGGGGTAGCTGCACCAATTTGATATATGTGTTAGATACGTTGAAAAGTCGACAGCAGGTGTTGGGGGTTAGATTTATTTTAGGCAAATTCTGGCCCGTTTTGAGAAAAATTGATTTTTTTGTTTGAAAAGGCTAGACTTAGAAAAAATTTGCTTAAAAAACATTTCTATCACCTACTAGGGGTAGCTTTTACATTAGGGGTAGCTGCTGCATGCATTACTTTCGTCATGCTTCCCTATAAAAGGTTTACTAAATCATTCACACACAAAGAAAGCCCTTTATTATAAACTAAGAAAGGTCAATAATCTTTGACCTTGACCACTCTATGCCAGACTTCTAAGAATTGTAATATGATGATGACATTGCAATTTCTATTTTTAACTTTTGACCTTGAGAAATTTTCTTCAAACTTGGTAATGTTAAGTCCAGTTAACATTTCTTACTATTGAAACACATTATGCCACCTTCCGGTATAATATTAAAGCTAAAATCGGTTAGTATTTACGAATAGTTATTGTAGGCGGGCAACTATTTTGTTTTAAGTTTTATAATACTTTGTAGAAGGTTCTTACGGAAAGAAAAATTAAGAAAATTGCGTAGAAAATTGGAAAATTTAAGATAACTTATCGGCTATTTAAACTTTGCGCGTCTGACAGTATGCGCGCCGCAATTGTCACTTAACAGCTGCATCGGTCGGGATTTATCGATCGAGGGTGTGTTCTTTGTAAAGTCCACTAAGAAAGGGTTTTTTGAAATCCCACCCCTAAGAGGGTAAAATTGGGGGTTGAATTTGTTTGTGAAACTTTATTTTCTATGGATCGATTGACCCGAAACATACTCCTCAATTAAAATTATGAGACCCGTGCATCACATAATTTTTAATATCGCCCCCATTCTGAGATCACAGCAACGCGCGAAGGGCACGGCTAGTGAATAATTTTGCTCAAGGTAAGTTTCTTTAGATTTTTGCTTAAACTGCATGTAGTGATAGATGATTTGCACATTGTTGACAGAAAATATACAGATTACTGTAATTATGTTTATGATATATTTAACACTAGCACCGCCGGCTATTGTAAATACATAAAACTGCCGTGGCCGGTCATTTTGACATCTGGACAACAAAGGTAATTTTGAGATGTATTCTTTATATATTTTACACTTAACCGAGAAAGAAAATCAAATTATTTCTAATACATTTAGAATTCGGTACAGTTTTACATGCTGTATTACGCTCTACAGTTCAAACAAATAACGGTCTTTATTACATTTTCACGTTTTCCACAAACATATTTGTTACACATTGAACAAACGTCAGCAGTTTTATTTTTGTCACATTTTTTAATTTGGCACTGGTGACGTTTTTTAGGTTTCGTTGTATCAGATGTGCACCAGAATCTTGTTTCGCATCGAAATACTCTTTTCTTAGTTCCTCAGCCAGAATGAAAATAAAGTCTCTTCTTTTTATTTTACTGCCTACGATTTCCTTATAAACTATCCAGGCCATCATCTATAGCCACAGTTGGATGTAGCGTAGTTAGCAATATGGCATTTTTATTAACTTTACCCTGATAAATTGACAAGGTACTTTTATAATTTTTCATTACTGTGGTAAAATATAACTCTTCCCTCTTATTTTCGATATAAATTGGTATTTCCCTTCTTGCTCGGCTCATTGTTCCTACTATTGTTGTGTTCTTTTTTGCCAGCATTGTTGCTAACTTTTGGCTGGTAAAAAAGTTGTCGGTAGTAATATTTCTACCCATATTTAGGAAAGGTTCCGTTAATTTTAAAACCACATATTTTGGAAGGGGTTGATTGTTACGACGCATATCATTTTTCCTAAATAAGGAAAAGCATTCAAGAGATATTTAGAATTCGTATCGACAGCTAGTCAAAATTTTACACCAAGTTTATCAGGCTTATTCGCCATATATTGTGTAAATCTGCATTTAGCTTTAGTAAGAAACAGTTGTTCGTCTTCTGTAATGTTTGCTCCTGGAACAGTTACAGTTACTAATAAATTTATCCCATATTTCGGACGCCAAAGCAAACTTATCGCTAACTAGACGTTCTTTTCGTGTTGATAGAATATCAATCTTAAAAATCTCATGATTTCACGAAATCGATTGCGTGACATGGTCTCACGAAAAAATTGCGATCCCCAAGTAACAGACCATAAACTGTCAAGCTGTGATGCTCTTGCGCCGTAAGCACCACGAGCTAGCAGTATTGCAAGAAAAACGTTAAGTTCTTGAAGAGACAATAACTAGTTTGTATCATCTCCTTGTCGTTTAGCTTCAATTTTAGTACATTTCTGAATGTGTTTTAGCGTTGTGTTATCTATAAACAATCGAAATGCACTTAGCACAGAGTTAGCAAACATTTATTTTTGCATAAGGAGTATTTCGCATAACATTTATATAGGTATACGACCAATATAAGGTCCACTTGATTCCACAACTTCCCATATATCATTAGATTTGGATGATTGTTTCTTCTCACAGTTTCATCACTTTCACCATCTTCGGAGTGGTAATTTGCTTTATTGTATTCACATTCAGATAAGTTTTCCAACTTCGCAAGATAATCTAAAACCTGTTGTTGTGTTAAATTAACCCCGTAACAAGTACAAAATAGCGAAGATTATTCATAATTTCGGACACGGCTAAACAAGTTCTGACTTGCAGTAAACTCCTAACAATTACCACAATAATAGTAAAATACATTGTTTTTTCTCAACGTTGTAATTATTTTTGTTATACAACCTCGAAACGGATTATGAATATTTGAACGGTCAAAATGACTGTTCTGGCAGTTACACAAATACTACAAAAAGACTCTAAAACGGCTTAATTTTCTTAATATACTTTTTTATATTCTAAAAGGACATAAAAATCTAGAAAAAGTCATAATACCTCAACACCCTAACTCCAAGCATAACGGAGAAACAACATTTTAAAGAAGACACGCGGTCAAATTGACCGCCGCGGCAGTTCTAGTGTTGTAAGTAAATATGTGTGAGTATGAAAAACAGTGAATTGTGGTTTATATTGCCCCGTACACAATTTATGAAGAATGTTAACTACAATTTGCATTTCTCACTATAAGGGGTTTGAGTATGTACACTATAGTTTACTTTGTTAATTATTGTGATTTAGCATATTACTGAAACTCCCAAAAGTATTATAGAGGCGGATCAGATCTTCATAAATCAAAGGTAAATTATTGCTTTTTTTTAATTATTTATGTAAGAATTAAATAGACAATATTTTAGATGAATAGCAGGTTTTTTGTAAATCTAAGATCAGCAAAAATTTTGTCATTAGCTTTTATACTTCCTCTCGAGTCCGAGTTTTTTGATCTGTTTGGACTGTGACGTTGACAACTACATTGTATTTGTGGATATTATGTCCAAAATATTTTCGTTTCCAGAAGACGTTTTAGATGTAGTTGATCATCTAAATGAGGATAACATTTTTGAAAATGATGAAAAAAGTTAGGACCAAAACAATGTAATACCTCAATACAATGGAACCATTCCTTTTTTTTTGACATAAAATAATACAGAAAACATTCCTATGGTTTCTTATCATGTTAACTTCACTCCAAGACGTATAAAATGAATTCTCCCGAGAACAACAAAGGATTTCTTAAACATAACAAATTAACAAACGAAAACCTCAAATGCTGCACAAAAAAAGAAAACCAAACCAAAATACATACTTGGTGAGAAACTTTTTTTTCAAAATGTGGATTATTGACTATTGACAATGCTTTTCCGCTCCAGAAAAAATTTCTGTTTGAAAATATTCAACAATTTTTGGATGAGGGTGTCATTGATTTAGCTGTTGAAAATTCAAACTTGTACCCTGTTTGGAGCGCCCATAAATGCAAATAAATCGATTGATTTCTATTGAGCTTTAGGTGATAGTATAAAACTACCTTTGTATTTAGACTATTGAAGCATCGCCATTCAATATCCATTAATTTCACAGAAAATAAAAGATACCAGCAGATTCGACGACGTCATTTCGCAATTTAGACCAAGTTGGTTAAAATAGTTCTAGATTGTGCCAATCAGTGATAAGCCTTTTCCAGTTGTATATTTCAACAATTGTTTTTCTATTAATCTAATAGTTCATTTGCGAAATAGTTGTGGAATTCTCCCAACAAGAGAAAAGTGATAATTGTCAAATGGTCGACACAAAATGTGTAGACCATATCCTGCCATGTCGGTGCGGAGCCTTTGGCCACCATAAAAAGGTTTAATGCCCCCAAATAATAAAACAATATAATCAATATATGGGATGCGTGGATCTTGTGGATGTGTTTATATCCGCATATAGGACTGGCTACAGAACAAAATTTTTTTATTTTTTCTCATCTTATTTATGTGTGTATGAATAACATTTAGTTTCTTTATAGAAAGGATTTCAAGACCATAAATCCTTCTAATTCAAAGCACCTACCGCTAAAAGAATTCCACCTGAGTATTTCCCATGGCTACTGGAGATGGTCCAGAAAAATAAAGTAGACCATTTGCAACTTTTGGGGAACAAAAAGAAGTGTAGACATTGTAAAGGCTGTATCATCACCGCAGTTGGTCGCAAGTGCAATATATTTGCGTTTCACTCCGAAAAGGAATTGGTTGGTGGATTTTTACGTACCAAATAAGTAAAAAAAGCTGTTTGATACTAGTTTACGGTTGTAATGCTTTTTTTCCCATATCCATGATTATGTAGTTTATGTGCAATTTTATGTTTATTTTATTTCTGTATATATATATATATATATATATATATATATATATATATATATATATATATATATATATATATAAACGTTCATTTATCTACAAAACGTTACTGAACTTTACCATATAAGAATCCGCCAAAGCTCGATTTTTCCTAAGTTTGAGGAAACAGCACTAAAATAAACACTGATATTCTTCAATGGACTAGAAAATGTTACTTCTGACTAACGAAATACAATACAAAAATGGCCCCCGGGATGATTGAATTCCCTTTCAAATCCACACAAGGTGAACCACAATAGCTTCAAATACCCCGGCAGAACGTAAGCAAATTGAATGCTTCCCAAGATCACATCACACGATCAGCGCTTACCCTCTCCCCTCCACAGGATGACCCCTACCAACCAATCGAAAAACAAAATTCTCTCCTCCCCGCAAGACCACGCAGTCGTCCAATCGTCACACAAAAATCATCCATACCAAAATTGCATAGGCATAGGAAAGAAACAAACCTGATACCCAGAATTGAGACGTATCCACATCCTGTTTTTCAATCAAAGACCCTGTTACTAAAAAACATTTTCTGTACTCTCACCAACAACTCAATACATAACTGAACTGGTAAACTTGAAAAAAAAGTAGAACCATACAACCGCGACTTAACCTTTCGTTTTCAACCACGATAACAAACAAATTTATACCCATTCAAATTATATTTATTAAAAGCCCTCTTCAAGCGTCATGAAATTTAATTCGTTTTGAAACTGCGATAATAAACTTTAAAGTAACAATTCCCGATAGCAACGT